>JBAWJQ010004034.1:0-77097 GCA_037783105.1 Bactrocera zonata | reverse complement strand
GCCACGAACCACTACAACTAGCCTATTTCCTCCGCTTTCATAAATCGATAGATAGCTTTTACAACAGATGTCGCTGTCCATTAATGCAATTTTCGAGTCTTCACCGCCAGGTAGCTAACTACTAACATTAGAAGATGTGCAGTAAATCTTCGGCGGCGAAGATATGCAGTAAATTTTAAATTGCTTGCACAAAAATTTTATTATAATTTTATTAATTTTGATTTAACGCTGTTATGGCTAAATAGCATGTGGATTTTCAGTCCGTCCATATATTTACATGCAAATAAATAAATAATTGCATTAACCCATTACTAGTCGATAACCGACTATTTAGCAGCAATCAGTTTTGCTCGATGTATTGCTGTTGTCATCACCACATAACACGTATTGTGCGGTTTGCAATTTGTGCGAGAAAGTGCTGTTTTCATTAAAGAGTAGCCATTATATTTTGCATTCCGTGGAAAAATTTATTTGAGAAAAGAGGCGGCTTTGTAAGCCCACATTTAAACAATTCAAGTGAAGGATAAAAATTGTTAAGGTGAATGTGCAATTTGTCTTTTCGGGTACTTAATTAAGTAAAATAACCGATTATTATTGGAGAAGCGATGATGATGTTGGATTTTTCCATAGAAAATTGTTAACGATGAACGAGTCATCGCAATGATGGAGGTGTTTGTGGATGCTAGAGTAGTAAAAAGCAACAGGGGAATTCACGGGGACTATCAGTGCAGCGCCATGAAAATTATTTTGTAATGACAGTTCATACGCATTTAACCGTTTGTAAGAGTAGGATAAATATTGCGCCACAAGTGATGTGGGTGCTAAAGGTATTAATGTGTGTTGAAGCGGGATGGCATATAGTGTTGGGTGGGTGACATTTGCTTTGCTGGGCATTCCAGTGCTGCCAAATCCAAGTGTTCGAAAGAAAGTGCATTTCTCAATTTGCTGTTCGCGAAATCTGTAAAAACGTAAAATCGCAGCAAAAGCAAAGTTAAAGCAATAATTTGTGTAAAATTTAAAGCAAAATTAAGTACGAGTTACGTTATATATTTGTGTTGACTTCATAATAGTGAATTTGTGCTTATATTGTGAATTTCTTTGTGTACGGTGCCGTGGCGACCAGTTCCTCTTCCAGAAAACGAAGTCAGTAGGGCTGCTGTGTTTGTCTGCTTTTGTTTAATTTAATTTACGACTTCTTTGTATTGCTGGAACTAGCGCTTACGTCGCAATTCGTTGTAAATTATATATTGTGCTACGGCTTAAAAGTTACACAATTATTACCTTCTGTATTTACTAGAAGGATTTGTAGACTTCCGCTTAATGTTTTTCTCTTACATTATCCTTTTCTCAAATGTGTTTTGCCTGTTTTTCCATTTATTATCATCAAGCAACTTTACATATATATTTGGAATATTATCGGAGTACTGTAAATCCGCCCCATTGATATAAGACGGGGAGTGTTCGGTGATAGCAGTGCGGATAATAAGAGCTTTTTCAATTTTTGGAGTGTTCTAGTAAAACGTGGATGTTGCAATTGTGTGTTAAGTAGAGAAAAAATTGATGAAAATGCGCCGATAACTTACAATAAATATTCATAATAGTAGTTGGAGTTGTATGATGTTATCTCCATTTCCCATTATTATCTCAATAATTGTTGAGGGGATTAAGATTTTTTAAAATGCCACTCGCTTATTGGAAACGCCCACTAACTTTCCGTAAAGTACTTAATCAGTTCCCTATGTGTTTTATTTAGTAAAATAATATGTGATAAGTTGCATGTCTCCCATTTATCAAAACAATACATTTTTTTTATTAATTTTTTCATAAAGTAAAATGTATGCTCCTAAGTGAGGAGATGTAGGGAAACATAAAAAGATGTCAAATAATCCTGCACTTGTTGACGTTTGTCATTCGTCTCCACCGTTTTGCTTTTCTCTCATGTTTCTCTATATCAGTTCTACGATGACGCATCGTACGTCGTTTTGTATCGGCGTCAGCTGTTTTCCTTTATTAAATTTCACTGTACTAAGTGCAATTCGTTTGTACAAGTATAATTATGTGGTATATTTTACTGAATTTTTCAGTTTATTTAATTGTTGAAAATTTTCTGTGAGTTGGATATAAATATATAAAGATTTTCACAAAAAGTATTCCAAGGTTGCCCTACAATAGTGGTGGTCAAGTATCCAATATTGCGTGAGGCAGCAGTCGGTGTTCGTGTGTGTTGGTATGAGTTCCAGGAGTGTTATTGCATTTCAATATAATTTTTCTCCATAATTTTACTTGTTTCTAACGCACTTAAATACTAAAATGTTTAATATGCACGTAACAAATATGTTTATGTTTGTAAACATGTTAACTTAGTTTTTCAGAAATCCAGCTGTCCAATGTATATTATGTCCTTGGAAGTAAATGCAACTACCTATTCACTCATATAAATTTCCATACAAATGCGTGCAAGCATATATAATTGCTCCGATACATTCAATTTGATGGAGTTGCAATAATGTATTAAGTTGCGTTTTTTAATGTTTTTCATTTAATTTTTGCGCATTTATTCTAACAGATTATTTGTTTATACTTAAAGGTGCTTTGCACGATATTATTGCTATCTCAGTAATTCAGTTCTCACAACGCGCATCACATGATCTTCAAATACAGCTAATATTGTTTGGTAGCGCCTATAGGTGTTGTTAGCTGTTAAGTAAGGGAAAATATTTTTGCCTTTGGTTACGTTGCGGAAAGTTGATTTGTTTGAAAAAAGTCTATTAGTTCGAAACTCAAACGATTGTTACTTTAAATAAATTAATATGTTATAAATATTCAGCTTATTTATAAAAATTTCTGCAACTTCGTAATAAAACAGTTTTCAAAACCAAAAAGTTATACTCTGGTGCAAAAATTTTCCAATCAACTCAAAACAATTCTGCTTTTATTCTATTTCAATGCCAAGGCGTTTGTTTATATTATTTATAAATAAAAATATGTGGAATTTGTATGTAGTTTTTTTACCATACGTCTAGATGAATGGTATTCCATAGATTTAATGCTTATTAGCGTTAGTAAAGTTGTTTTATTCGTTTGTTGACTTGCCGCTATTTTCTTTCCTTTTGCTGCATAATTAGTACCCACACATTAGATTTATTTGTACTATGTATTATTGCAGTTTGCAAATATTCTTTTATTTTCTGCCTTTCGCAGTATTCTCTTTGCATTCTCATTCACATTGTTATTGAGTTATTGTTTAATTAAGTTTGCGCTTAATGCAATAGTTTTAAGTGGTTGGGACTGACTTCTGGGCAAAGTAGAGCGTTCAAAATGCGCTCAAAGCAATGAGCATGTTGGCCGGCAGCAATTCATAAACTTGCAATTACTATTCTAAAGAGAAGTAGTCGTAAGGAAATGGTTCAATATTGACGGATCTGACATATAGCAACTACTTGGCGAAAGGACGTGTGGCTAATTGACATGGCCAATCAACTCAGCTCGCCAATCTATCATATAAAAACTACTTCACGTCCCTTTCTTTGTGGAAAACTTAACTGACGTTTAGTGATACCAAATATGCTTGTCATTAAAATAGTTGGAGTAACTGAACTGAACTGTGTTATTTAAAACAAATTGATATCATTCCCGCTTGTCAGTATGAATAATGCGGATTATAAATCTCACGCACGAGTTACAAACATACATATGTTATAGTCTGCACGTCATTATAGATCATTCACCCAATAATTGAGGTAAACTCAGTACCGCCTCTCACTTAGTGGAACTCAACCCACAATTGCAGTTATCGCCTATAAATGTCAATGTCAGAGGGATTATTAATATAATCGCAGTCGTTGAGAGTAAAACTGGCAAATCAGTTTGGTACAGTATAAGAAAGAAGTAAAAGCAACGCAGTAACTGTGGAAGTAGCGACTGACAAGTTATAATCGCAAGATCAGAGCACAGCTAATGAGCGTTACAGCGTAGCGGTCGGCAGTCGTTGCCGCTATTGCCATTGGAAGCCCTACTAATCATGAGCGACTATGTAAGCGAGCAAGCAAGCTAGGGGCTCAATAAAAATGAATGAAAACAGACAAGACGACGACAGTAGAAAGCAAAGTTGAAGAAAAGTGATTGCGACAACAGTTCAGAGCACTTGCCAGTTAGACCCTATTAGCTGGCAGCTTTGCTCTACTGCATTCAAAGCGGATGTAGCGTGAAAATTATTGTATTAATTTTTCGGTGAGAGTTGCGGCGTTCTAAGCGACCGGCGTGCGATTGACAAACGACAATTGAACTCACTAAATGCGGCTCAGTAGTGGTTTACTTACATAAGTATATGTATATATTTCAGTAAATGCACATTGAATATTCATATGTATGTCTGTCTGTATGCATGTATTATTACTTGAATATTTCTCACTGTCGTATTGCGCAAAGTGTGCGACTGTCAGCGGAAGTGTCGTTAAATTTACTATCAATTAGTAAGAAAAACAATTGCGTTGCGAGTTTTTAATTATAATTTTACTCCTACAAAGTTAGCTATGTACATACATACATACATACATATAGTATAGGTTTGCTATCTTTCCATTTAGCTACGCATACTTGTTACTAATACTCTGTACTGTAACTGCATAAATGACGAAAGAATACCAACACGCTTTTGTCGCCTAACGATTTTTGCCTTTGTTTTATCATCTTCATCATTGCTTTTTTTATTTTTAGTCTAGTATTGTTGATTTTCACATACATATCTACATGTTTATAAGTACATATGTGAATATTCATTATTTTGTATATCTTATCAGTGAAGTAAATCGGACATATTAGTAAAACAAATTCTTTTGTTTAACAACGAATTGCGATATATTTGAGAAATGTTTAAAAAGTTAGCTTAATAACCTGTGAAAAGTTATCAACATTAATTTTTGATACCAAAGTACATACACATTTGTGATTCATAGGCCGATTTTGAAAATGACATTGAATATTATGCTCTTTACGGGACAACAAAAATTATTCGAAGTCATAAGGCGGTAATAGCGGTGTGAAGTGCTTAATGTGTTGTAAATTATATATTTTTCTGTTTTTCTGGAAGGATTAAATGTGCCAGACGTCGTCAATGTAGGGTTATGTTAAATTCAAGCGCTAATCACGGTTTTATGATACTCAAAGGTTGATTTTCGAATGGGTCCGCTGCACAAAGCTGTCCCAAAAAATTTTAAGAAACAATAACATGGACACCATGAAGATAGACTTGTAGAGAGAAACAATAATAAACGTTTATAATAATTAACAATCAATATTTCTCTGTTTTTCTTTGCAGTACAGGAAACGAAACCCCAGAACAACACCTGACAACATCGGCCGTCCCTTTTCGGTAAAGGTTTGAACGAACTGCAGCTGCAAATCTAGTTACAATCCAAACATTCGCACCGAAACGAACAAATATAAAGAAATACTATTAAAGTAAACAAAAAAATATACATATAATAATCAACAGCGACAACAAGAACAACATACAATTTTAGGCGCAAGTTATAAAGTTATAACCCAACATTTCTGACTACAGCAACGTGGGAAGTGGCACCAAGCTCATAGAAATCGGTTGGCAAGTGAAGCAACAGCAGCACCACCAACACCAACACCACAAAAGCATACCAATACAAAAAGAACGAGAACAACAGCTAGAAGATGGCAACAACTGCACGTAGCGGTGGCAATGCCAGTGGCAGCACAGCTCAGCGCCCCAACGGTACACAGCAAAATAAGAATTGCCAATTCAAATTGGTGCTATTGGGCGAATCGGCGGTGGGCAAATCATCGCTGGTGCTACGTTTCGTTAAAGGGCAATTCCACGAATACCAAGAGAGTACGATAGGCGCTGCATTTCTAACACAAACCATCTGCATAGAGGATACGGTGGTAAAATTTGAAATTTGGGATACGGCCGGTCAAGAACGGTACGTAGCTACATTTAAATGCTTTTACTTTTGTTTATTAATATTTTTTAAATTTATTGTCCATCGCAGATATCACAGCTTAGCTCCTATGTACTATCGTGGTGCCCAAGCCGCCATCGTTGTGTACGACATACAAAATCAAGACAGTTTTCAGCGTGCAAAAACCTGGGTCAAGGAACTGCATAAACAAGTGAGTTTGCGCAAAAGAAACAAAAAATATTGTGTGAACCTGTTGATGATGACACCGATTAGCCGTTTGACGCTAACGCGACATTTTCGTATATTTATAAATTTAACTTTTTTTTTTAATGTTTTTACATTGCGGTTGACGATCGTGCGCCAATCATGTATCTCTTGTGTATAAAATTTACATTCAGATTTTTATTTGATTGAGCGTGGTCACTGACCCGCAAAACCAACCGAAGCTCAGTTTTTTTTCTGGCTTGCCCATTGACTAAAATTGAATTGGTACACGCTTCAGTGTGTGTTATATTTAAATATTTACACAAAAAAAAAAAAAGCCAAAAATTTCTATAAGCCTTTCATAGCGCCTATTTCAATTGTGGGCGTTTTGTACCATTTGCTGATAAGCAAACTATGTTGATAAAAATTGCTGCAGCAGCGACCTTGTGCCACTGTAAGCATGCTTTTGTTGATGTGCTAGTATAAAATATTCTCCGAATAGTTTTTGGAAATATTTAAGCACGCCTTTCCAGTTATGCAGCCTCCTTTTGGCTTGAAAAACGCTCGCAAAAGTGAAAAGATATTAAATAAATAAATAATTTATTTTTTAGTAATATTTCTTTTAAATCTTTTTTTAAGCACTTTTAAAATATTTTTTTTTTTTTATAAATTTGTTTTAATTTATTTATTTATAAAACTTTCTTTTTATTTCTCTACAAAATTTAATTTTTTTTTATTTTTTAATAAACTTTTCTATAATTATTTATTTACTGCAGGTGTATCTGTAAGTTTTTCTTTTATCATCCTTTTTTTATTAATTATTTTTAAATATTTTTTTTAAACATCTTTTTTTTTAAATTATTTTTTAATATTTTTTTTAAATATCTTTTTTTTAAATTATTTTTTAATATTTTTTTTAAATTATTTTTTAATATTTTTTTATTATTTTTTTAATATTTTTTTTATTATTTTTTACTAAAAGTGTATCTCTAAGTTTTTCTTTCATTGTTTTCTTTTTCATTTTTAAATAATGTTTCTTTTTATTTACTTTATTCATATTTTCTATTATTTATTTACTAAAAGTGTACCTTTAAATTTTCCTTTTATTGTTCTTTATATTTTTTTCTTTTACTTAAAAAAAGTTATTTATTTATTTTTTTAATAATTTTTTTAAACTTATTTTTTGATATTTTTTATTTTGTTTTTTACAATTTTTAAATTTATTTATTTAAATATTTTTTAAATTTATTTTTTAATAAATTTTTTATTTATTTTTTAATACAATTTATTGATTTATTAAAATTTATATTTTTTTTAGTAAAAGTGTCTCTTTAAGTTGTCCTTTTATAGTTTTTTTTGTATTTTTTAATAAAGCTTTCTTTATATATTATTTCATAAAATTTTTTGTTTTTCGAAAAAAAATTTCTTATATTTTTATAAAATTTTATTTTATTTATTTCTCATTAAAATTTTTTATAATTTTTTTACTGAAATTTGTTAATATATATTTTTTATTTTGTAATATTTTTATTGTTTTAATTTTGTAATATTTTTTTAATTTTTTTTTAAATATTTAATATTTTTAATTTTTTTTGTAATTTATTTTTTAATATTTTTTGTTTACATTTATTTTTTATATTTTCTTTTATTTTTTTAACTTTTTTTTATATTTTTTTTATTTTATTTTATTTTTTTTTATTTTTTTTTATATTTTTTTTTATATTTTTTTTTATTTTATTTTATTTTTTTATTTTTTTTTTATAAAGTTTTCTTTTATATATTTTTGAATACAATTTTTCTTTAAGAAGAAAATATAGTCTAAATTTGTCTTGTTTTTATTTTTCAGGCATCGCCGAACATTGTTATTGCCCTGGCTGGCAATAAAGCGGATTTATCAAATATACGTGTTGTAGAATACGAAGAAGCTAAGCAATATGCCGAAGAGAACGGTCTGTTATTTATGGAAACCTCGGCAAAAACGGGAATGAATGTGAATGATATATTCTTAGCTATAGGTAGGTTATATATTTTTGTATATAAAATACTTAAAAAAAAGTTCCAGGAAATTTGTAGATTATTATAGAGTTTATGATATGAATTTTTTTGGTTTTAGACTTTAAAATTTTTTAATATCATTTCGGAAGAATTTTAGTTATTTTATTATTATTTTTAGTTATTTTATTATTTTACTTTATTTTTTTATAGTTTTTTTTTCAATATTTTTTTTTTATTGTATATTGTTGCATTTATTTATAACCTGAATGGGGTATATTAAGTTTGCCACGAAGTTTTTGTAATAACCGGAGAGAACCTTTCAAATTATCAATTTTCGAATAAATTGAGCGATCGCAGCAATTTCTTGTTTGGAAACTTATTATTCGTGAAGAGACGAAGAAAAGTTTTAAGTTAATGTTTTTTTTTGTTTTTTATTTATTTTTTAATCCCATATTATTTTTTTATCATAATTATTATTACATACTATTTTTTGTTGTTTATTTTTTTATTTTTTCATTATTTATTTTTTCTATTTTTTTCATTATTTATTATTATTTTTTATTTCAATACTATTTTCTTTAATATTTCTATTTTTTATCCAATACATATTATTTTTTAATATTTTTAAATATTTTTTATTCAAGAAAACCCCTACCTTCTAACGCTGCAATTTCCATTTGTTTCACTATTTTACAGCTAAGAAATTACCTAAAAACGATGGAGCACACAATCAAGGCGCTCCTGCTGGTAGAAGGCTGAATGATAATGAAAATAACCGACAAACAAACAATTGCTGCAAGTGATGTCCTTTTGTAGGTTAGTTTATCCGCTTGGAATATGTCGTAATACCATTATTCCAACCACTAATTGTGATATTTACCGTTATCTACTTGCAGAAAATGAAATTTCCAATGAGAGATTTGAAAAAATTATGCTGATAATTATAAATAAAAAACTAAATATATAAATTACATAAACAAAAGAAACAAAAACAAACCAGAATTAGAAAGCAGAAACAAAAGTAAGGATGATGATGATGATGATGTTGAGCGTGGGAAAGCAACCAATAATAATATTAATATATAAAATTTAAATTATGAAAAAATTATGATAATGATGGTAATGCTATGAAAATAGATTAAAATAAAGTCACATTAAAAATCGAAAATAGAAAACCAGAAAATGAAAAAAAAAAAAAATATTAACGAAAAACCTTACCAAACAGGAACAAACGCCCCCCTTTTCAGCTCCCTCATCCCAGCATCAAATAGCAGCGTTTAATAACTAACTACAGCCGCCCGTGAGGCAACTGTCAACAGCGTATAGTCCACAACACCCCTTCATTCCGTAACCACAGCGACAGCGTTTCATTAATGTTTTAGTTACTCCGCAAAAACATTCAAATCACAAAACATCTACAAAATCAGCAAATATACTAAGGTTCAATACTAAATGCGAGTTAAAAGCGTAAACTTTTTCAGCAAAAAATGAAAATCCCATAATAAATGAAAACAATAAATAAATTAAATTAAACGAAGAACACACATACATACATATGCATAGCATAGCTTAATGAGTAACGAGCGGTACGCTTGGTCGGTCGGTTGAGTTTCTGCTGAGATCACGTTTATGGCAACGTTACAAATTCCAGGCGACCAGCCAACAGCTGTCAACATACTGAGTTCGCGTTCTTGTTGTTAATATACACGTACATATGTGCCTGTGTGTGTGTGCCGGGTGTGTACGTTGTTATGACGCAGTATGGGAAGATTGGCCGTTGGAACTGTTGGTTGTAGCGTTCCTATGGCGGCATTAGCGCATACAAACATACACACACACATACAGCTGCATATGTACATTTGCATGTAAATATTTGCAAGCATACAGCCACACTTATGGTTGCTCGTCGCCGGTCGGTGTAAAGATGGTAGCATTTTATTTTAATTCTCGTTGTTATTTGATGTGTTTTCTTTTGTTTTTGCATTTTTTTCTTTTGGCCAAGTCAATTTTGCATGTGTCAAGCGGTTCGCAAATCTCTTATTAGCAATTCCAAATTGAAATTCACTTTCGGGTTAGTATGTATAAGCCAGAAATTTACTTACTGTTAGAATGCAACATTTGTAAGGTGTGATGAAGTTGAAAAGTATGCTGTTTACATATATATATATATATATATACAAATATATATACATATTTAAAGTAATTGTGTAATACTTATTTCACACTTATTCATTAAATAAAAACAACTATTATATAATATTAAATATTATTGTTTAAACAAATTTGTATATGTATGTGTATGCATATGAAGATTACAAAAAAAAATTATTTTTTAATCGAAAATAAAATTACGAATAATATTTTCCAATTATACATAAATCAATTTACTATTATGTTGTATGTATGAAAAACAATAATAAAGAAAAAATTGCGAGAAAATAAACGATCATGAATCCTATGGTGTATATGCAAATCCATAATTTAAAAAATTTAGTTAAATATATCTAATGAAAATAACATTTAAAATGAAAGCAATCATCAATGAAAGCCGTTCCCACTAAAGTCGGGTCTACGTAACCGGAACGGATCCGGATTTTTTTATCCGGTCAAGGGCAGTCAACTTGGTAGAATTCTACCGCTACAACAACAACAAAGTTCACTTGACTGCAATGAAGTATTACAAGTATATGAGATATAAGAGGCTATAGTCCTACCATCTCTAAAGAATAGAGGAAGAGTCAAGTTGTTTGGATTTGGAGGAGGAAGGCTGTCAGGGACAAAAAAATGCCATGTTATGGCTCAAGGCTGTTTTCGCAAGAACGGTTTTCTCGGAATCATCTGCTTGGAGCGTAGTCGCCTTCTAGGCACAGCAGGAGAAATTTCCTATAATAAATCGACGAGATGTAGCACTATAACGACGTTATTTAGGATGCATCAAACGTTAAACGCGCAATGAACGTCATTCACAGTGGAGCTATTAACATTTTCATTGACGCCCTCCCAGCATGCAGAGAAACGTAGACGACGAAGCTTTAGACATGTCAGAACACTGCATTCCGGACTACAACGGGATGCTTCTTGATGTCTTGTCCGCATGCTCCCAGTTAAGGAACATACTGAACTTCTCTACAAGCAGTTTCTGCTGAAGTGCTTTCGTAGAAATCATTCTTGCAGCCACCCGCTTGAAGCGGATCCGCCTTTTACGAGCATCAAGAGGTATTTCCTCAATTACGTTGACGACGTAAAACTATATGTGGACGTGACTTCGGACGCAACTAACTTCAGACATGCACTGACCGCCATTCAGAATGGAGCCATAAACACCTTCACCAACTCCTTCTCAGCGAATAGAGTCAAACCACCACCCACGACTCCACGAGCTGCTGCAAGAATCGAGAGTGAACCGCAGCTTTGTTCTGCATACTGTAGCAGGTTAAACTCCTACTTATCCAGAATCGACCTTCACATATGGAACATATCCCCGCATGTCCAGCTAACCCTATACATCTGACACTACGACCCCGTCGAAGTTGCATGTTTGCTAGGCCTACCGTTGGATGACTTCGATTACCATTTATCTGAATCTTACCATCCCAACTGGGACCAAATAACCGTTTCGACAACTACAGCAACAACAACTTCTACGTATCCATAGTCCCCTATGAAATGTACGTTTGTCTTGGGTGAATGAATCCCCGCATTAATCTTTTTACATATCCCTAACTTCGTCAAAACGGACCGTTTTCTGAGCCTACCGTTAAGTGACCTCGATGACAGTTAATTTTGTGCTGTCCCCAAACTGGGATGAGGTATTCGCGATATACTTGTTCGAACGCTTCTTCTATACGACAAAATGTTCTCCAATGAACTAATGAACGGTTGAACCATTTTTCCGGGGTCTTCGAGGTTATTCTTTTATTGTGAATTTTGTGCAAGATACTATATCACCCTATTTGGTATATTTCCGAACGTAAAATTGTTCATCACTATTTCTTAGGTGTTCCGATAACTCGCTGTGAAAGTTTAGAGATTTGAAGAGCATATTCCGGTATAAGTGAGGATCTTTAAGTAAGCCTCTTTTTCTCCTCAAAATTATGATTACTACTCAGTGGGTTGCGCTTCTTTCACTTGTGGTCCCATCTAAAAAGTTTGAATTGACTACGAAGACATACTCGAAACACCTGTAGATTTGTTAATGCCGCATCATAGTAAAAAGAAAAGGAATTACCGTCCGTAAAAAGAGAGGCCGAAATGTGTAAGTACGAAGAGCTTGACCTTCTGGACGACAGGGGTAATGCTCGAAAGGTTTCAAGACCGGAGCATCCTCTTGTAGCATCCCCAGAAGTGATCTAGTAACTGATGACCAGAGCATACTAAAATTATAAAGGGAACACTTCTCCAGCCTGCTGATTGGCAGTGAAAGCATAACACTAGGAGAAGGTGAACCCGATTATCCAATCGATGACAGCAGACGTTCCAATGCCCGACCGTGAAGAAGTTCGAATAGCAATTACCCATCTGAAGAACAACAAAGCGGCGGGAGCCGGTGGACCGATAAGGAGCATGCATCAGCTGTGCTCTGCCCAATCCACAAAAGGGAGGCCCAACGATCTGCCCCAACTACGGTCGGATAAGCATCTTCAACATCACATATAGTATAAGGTTCCATCGAACGTATTGCGTGAAAGATTAAAGCCTTCCGTCAACAAACTGATTGGACTTTATCAGTGCGGCTTTAGACCTGAAAGATCAACAACTGACCAGATATTCTCCATGCGCCAAATATTGGAAAAGACTCTTGGAAAAAGAATCGACACACATCACCTTTTTGTCGATTTTAAAGCTGCTTTCGACAGCAAAAGGAGCTGCCTTTATGCCTTGATGTCTGAATTTGGTATCCCCACAAAACTGTCTGTGTAAGCTGACATTGACGCCAAAAGTTCCGTCAGGATCGGAAAGGACCTCTCCGAGCCGTTCGATACCAAAACGAGGTTTCAGACAAGGCGACTCCCTTTCGTGTGACTTCTTCAAACTACTCTTGGACAAAATAGTTTGAGCTGCAGAACTAAACAGTGAAGGTACCATCATCTATAAGAGTATACAGAAGCTGGCGCACGCCGATGATATTGATATCATTGGCTTCAACAACCGCGCCCTTAGTTCTGCTTTCTCCAGAATGGACAATTAAGCGAAGAAGATAATTGAGAAGTAAAGTCGACGAACATAGACCAAGCTCTATAACATAATTTAGCAAATTAAGAGACAGCGGATGCGCTGGCTAGGTCATGTCGTCCGAATGGATGATAACGCTCCAGATCTGAAGGTGCTGGACGCAGTTCCCGCCGGTGGATGCAGAGGAAGAGGAAGACCTTTACTTCGTTGGAAAGAACAGGGGAAGAAAGATCGTATTAGACAAATTTAATCTATTTGTGCAATATCGTGAATTGTTATTCGACAATTTGGAACGACGACCAACGACTTTAGTTTATCCACATCGATTTCAATAGGTCTTCCAGGACGTGGTGCATCCTCAAGATTGAAATTGCCGGAGCGAAAGAAGTTCTGTTCGTATCTTACTTAAACTTTCTAGAGCAAATACTTACGACAATTGCAACGAAATTTATTAAATAAAAGAAAATAGTGAAATATTTTTGAAAATTTTTTATTAACCGTTTTATTTAAATAATAATTCTATGGAGTTCCCTTTCGAAATAAACTCTTGTGATTACAATTTTATTTAATTCAATAGTTGTTTTTGTAGTTGTTATGTGTTTTTATTCTTTATATATTTTTGTTTCATGTTTGCTTTAATAGAAGTACTGTACTTATTGTTGTTTGTTTATTATAATTTTTTAATTTTATTTTAATTTGTTATTTTTCATAATTTTTATTTTATTTTTAAATTAATTTTTTATTTATTTTTGTAATCAAATAAATGTTTTAGAGTTGCCAACGCTTTGCTTTCAGTTTTCTTCACTATTTTTTTTACGAACTTTACTGTTTATTATCATTTATTATATATATATAGTATTGTATGTATATATGTATGTATATATATCATTTTAATGCCTTACTAATATAATTTTCAATTCGAGTTTCATTTTTGTTGTTGTTTTTTTGGTTTTGTAATTTGTATAATTTCCATTTCATTTATTATGTGTGGTATTTACTGTTATATGTACTGCTTTAGGCAAAATGGCATACATATAGATGTACATATGTATGTATGTATGGCAAGTATGTTCGTATGTATATATGTTTGTTGTTGTTATTGTTTCTCAACCTTTTGCAGTACGAAAAGTCAAATTTCGTATTTTAATTCCAACAACTCGCTACTTTCTCATTTACCATACATATATGTATGTATGTATGGTATGTATGTATGTCAGTACTTGCTAAAATTTTGTTGTATTTTTTCTTATATAATTACATAATTAATTCCTTCGCTAAATACTCGCAAATTGCAACAGTATTTTATTCATATGTATGTGTATGCATGTGTGTGTGTCTGTGTATGTTTGTATGTATGTATATAAGAGTTGTTAAGTAAAGATTTTGCGAAATAGAATAGGCTAATTAATAATTGAAGTCTACAGCATTGAGACGCTTGCTTTACTACGCTAAATACATATTAATTTCGATTTTGTTTTTGTTTTTGTATGTAGGTATGTATATGCTTGTTTAAATTTAATAAAAACTACTACAAGGCAACAAAATGGCTTCATATTAGTATATATGTAGATTTTGTGGATGTCAATACATATGTATGCATGTACATATGCATGTAAGTATGTATGTAAATAGCGTGAATTTAACTAACTTTAGCTCAAAAAGTGGGCGGGGGCGTCTAGTTACATAAATATTCTAATAATAAGAAAATTCAATAAAAACAAATGCAAGTGTTGTTGCAGCAGAATAATGGCGAATCCATATAGTAAATAGTACATAATAACACTTATAAATTTAATGGCAGACCAGAGGGGGGCAGTTGTTCGGTTCACGTGTGGTGAGCGCTTCGAAATACACTACATGTTTAATTACTAATTAATTAATAACAAGTGTAATTAATGGCGACGAAATTAATTTTACAAAAACAACAAGAAAGTAACAAAATATAATTTCGAAATATTTCGGTTATGCTTTCGATTCGGTCACAACAACGATTTGCTGCGAAGTTTATATGCAAGTCCTAAGAGCCTTGAGGAAAAAGGGTGACAAATGGCTTTTTTGAGGAAAATCAAAAAAAAAGTGCATAAAAAAATCCAAAAAAAAAAAATTAAAAATAAAAGAAAGAAAATAAATTAAAAAATTATCCAAAATAATATTAAAAAAATTAAAAAAAAAAAATGTTTAAAATACTTTAAAAAATTTTGAAAAATATTTTCTCCAAATTTTTTGGTTTTCTGTTTTTTATTTCAAAAAATATTAAAAAAAAGACGAAAAAATTAAAAAAAAATATCAAAAATAGTATTAAAAAATTAAAAAAAATATTTAAAAAAATTTTGAAAAATAATTTTTTAAATGCACTTTTTTAATTTTCTCCATTTTTAGTTTTCTGTTCTCTTGATTTAAAAACAAAAATTGAAAGAATAAAAAAACAAAAAAAGTAAAAAAAAAGATTAAAATTAGTATAAAAAAATTAGAAAAAAATTTAAATATTTTCATTTATTTATAAAATATTTTTTTAATAATTTATTTTTATTTTTCTCCAATTTTTTTATTTTTTTTATCTTTTAAAATTTAATTTTAAGTTAATAATTTTAATAATAAAATTTTAAAAAATTTAAAGATAAAATGGAATAAGAAAATATTTTTTCAGGAAATAGTTAACAATACATTAAATTTTGTTAAAAAAAATTTAAGAAAAAATTTATTTTTTTTTGAAATAGGTTCAAGTACTTAGATTTTTGAAAACATTTTATATATATAAATTATACAGATTTTTTTTTTGAAAAAAATTAAGGCAAAAAGTAAAAAAATATATTAAATTAAAATATAAAGATTTTCGTTTTTGAAATATGTAATGAAAAAATTACAAAAAAAGTATTGAATAGTTAAAAATATACGAAAAAATTATAGGAGAAGTTTAAAAGAATTTTTGTTTTTATGAAACTGGAACAAATATTTTTTTTTGCTAAATTTAAAGAAGTTGAAAAATAAGAAAAAAAATGAAAAATAAAAAAACTTTAATAATGTCAAATTTATACATTTTGTTTTGAAAATTTGAATTTTTAAATTTGAATTTTTAAATTTAAAATTAATATAAATTTTTATTTTATAAGCACTTGAGGCACTTCGGTATGAATTTTAAAGCAAATCGGTGTGTGACCTAAGCGGCAGCATAACCAACATTTCATTGTAAACATATTCAATAGACACAAATTCAACAATAACAAAAATATATAATAAAATTCTTTAAATAATTGATTAAAGCGTGAGAGAAATGCGCATAACTAACTGTAAATGTAACGAATTAGCAATAATGTTTATCCATATATAAATATTGAGTAGTTCGTTTTCGTAAATAGATAGTATATGCTGTGTTAGTCCTTAGTGTCCTCACTAGTTCAACATTCCTACGCAGCAATATTCCGCCATCGACTTAAACATGTGTACATATGTATCTATTTATGTACTATATAAGTTAATATGTAGGTATATCACTAAATATATGAGAGAGGAAAGTCCATAGCAACTCGTTTTGTAAAATTCAATCAGTTTTGTTTTTAGCATTTTTTTGTTTTTTTCGGTCTGCTCTTTGCTCACTTATACATTTTCTTTTAAATATACTACTAAATTTAATTTCAAAAATGTCTGATTCTTATTGTGTTTTTTGTTGTTTTCTGTTTTGTTTTACAATCTAAAAGTTTTAAAATTTCATTTCTCAATTTTATTGTGTTCCTTAATATGTTTTTGGTTTGTTTGTTTTGGTTTTTTTTTATAAAATTTACAAAATTAGTTTTTGGTTTTGTTTTTAGTTTCTTATCATTTTAGTATTATTTGTTTTACTCCATGCAACATTTTTATTTGTTATTATTTATTATTTATTAAATATTAATTTTTTATTTTTTTTATTTATTTATGTTTTAATTCTTTTTTTTTAAGTTTTTTAATATTTATTTTCCTTTATATTTTTATTATTATCTTTCATATTAATTATTTATATTATTTTTCTCCTTGTTTTTACTTTCAGTTTAACTTTATTGAGTTTAAGTTTGGCGCATTTTCGCTCTTTAAACAACCACAAGCATACATACATAATTGTTTACAATAGCTTACGCTCTTTTACTCTCTCTCTCTTTTTCTTTGCTCCGTTCATTTTATTAAAATAAACACAACTTTTAAGTTTTCTTCAAGTTCTCTTATGTATGTATGTATGTTTGTTTGTTTGTGTTGTTGTTTTAATCATTTTTTTTTTATACCGAAGATTTATAATCTCTCTTTTGTTGTTGTTACACATCATCTTCCCGCTCCTATACAATGATTGGTTCATCCCCATGTAGATCACACGAGCCAATATTCTCGCCTTTGTAAGCTGAGAAATCGGTTATAACGGCAGTTGGTTCGGCACCGAATTGTATATCCTGCAGACAGCCTTTGAAGGGTTCGTTGAAGCGACCGAGTGTGCGTACACTAACCAGTTCTTGGTTCGGGAAGCCACCTGCGGTGAGAAAAGCAGAAAAATAGGGTTAAAAGACGTGCTTAATAAAGAATATAAATCATAAAAATAGTGTACATATATAATATTATATAAAAAAGTTTAAAATATTTATAATAAATTCGGTTAACAGCATTGAAGGATTCGTATTTTTTCTCAACCAAGATCAATCAAACTCCGTAATATTCTTCGAAACTATTGGTGGGAATTTATTAGTACAAGAATTTGGTTTTGTGAGGTTATGCTGAACTGATAAACGATTTTATTTAGGTATCAAATCTATTATTGAAGAGTTTAAATGCAAAAACTTAGCTGATTTGATGGTGTGGACCAGGACGAAGAATTACTGGAACGATGCTGGCGAACTCAAGCAAGAGAAATAAGTGGAAAATTAAATTGAAATGCCGTCTCTTGGTGATTGATAGATTGCTTGTAGAACATGTTTTGTCGTCCAATTATCGACAGTTTTTTCGTAACCTTAAGTTTTGAGATTTATATCATAGAAAGCAATTCAACTCTTTCAACATTTGGTAGTCGTCGGTTAATCAAAAATAAGTTAACTTCCGTCTGTTGACAACAGCTGACCTTATTGAACTTTTTCGCAGCCAACTTCACACTTAACCGCTTCATATTTGAACAGCTGATATAGTAGGGGTTGTTTTTTTTTTAAGCTCAGTGAGAAAAGTTCTCTGATTGTCATTCATTTGGGAGTGGCTGGAAACGATTCTTTTTCTATGACTCAAGTAGCTCACGCCTTCCGGTCTTAACCCAAGAATCCTCTGGGTAGCCAAAGAACGTTTGAAGGCGAGCTAAAGTGAATAGGCGAACCACCCCTCCACAGAGTTTGGGAACCGTCATGTAAAAAAACACCCCCCATGGAATATACAATAAACAACAGCCTCGGAAAATTCGGTTATAACCGCATAAGAGGAGTCTACGCCGGTAAAGAAGAAATACTGAGAAAATGTGAGAAAATGTCATTGTCAAACCACATCCTCTTAAGGATGTACCGACTCTTAGAGCTTCTTCTTGAAGCTCACGAGCTCCGGACGCTGCATTTATTTTTACTCATACAATAAATTCTGCATACTTATAGTTTAGAAAGATAATTGTTTATTGAAGAAATTCGAAGAAGAAGCAATTTATGAGATGAATCACGAGTTCCGGATATATAACAACGTCTCGTTTCATGGGCCAAATTTAGTTCAGTGATGAGGTCCATTTCTGGTTCGATGGGTACAGCAGAATTTCCTCATTTGTGACGAAGAGCAACCTGAAAATATTTAAGAGCTGCCATTTCTTCCAGAAATAACAACGGCTTGGTATGGTTTGCAGGCCGGTGGAGTCATCGCTCCATATTTCTTCAAAAATGAAGACGGTGAGGACGTAACCGTCAATGGCGATCGTTATCGCGCCATGATAACCGACTATTTGGTACCAGAAATTGAAGACAATGATCTCGGCGACATTTGGTTTCAACAAGACGGCGACACATCGCATCAATCAATTGATTTATTGAGATAACACTTCGGTGAGTAGATAAATTCACGTTTTGGACCGGTCGATTGACCACCAAGATCGTGTGATAGCACACTGTTCGACTTTTTTCTATGTGGTATGTAAACTCTAAAGTTAAACGCGGACAATTCCGCTTCGATTCAGACCTTGGATCAAAACGCGTGTTATTCGCCTGTTACCAGTCCAAATGCTAGAACGAGTCATCGAAAATTGTACTCAACGAATGGACCATCTGAGACGTAGCCGCGGCCAAGATTTGAAATATATAATCCTCAAAAAATAAATGCCAAATAATGTCTTTTGAATGATAATAAACATTCTCCATTTAATTTGAAGTTTCTGTGTTTTTTCTTTAAAATTGTAGGGATACTCGGAAAAGATCACCTCTTACAATGATATATGTATACATACATACTTGTAGTTTAGGAATATAATTGTTTATAGAAAAACTCTGAAGAAGAAGCAATTTATAAGATGAATCTCGAATTGCGAATATATGTATATAGTTCGATTATATAGAGGATTTATTGTTCCAGAGGATATCAATTAATTTCCTGATTAAATGTAAACGCAGATCTCCCAGTTTGACATCAAATCGTTGCGTCATCAGGAATTTGGCATTGCTATTTTGCCGATTTCAATTACTCTCTGAAGAATTTTTTATACTGTCATTGCATGATTATGGATCCCAACGAGTGGGGCTTGTAAGAAACAGCCTAAAATCATTAATTTACAAGGTCCTACTCCTTCCTCTTGGTAAACGTTCTTCCCCTTTGTAAACACTACTTTGATCTGCCCCAAATGGTAAACGCTCTAAAATTCATCAGAGACATCAACCACAACAAGAATACCAATAATCAACAGTGCATTTCAACAATTCAACAACATGTGAGCTCAAACCGGATTTGAGTTGCGACCAGCTCGTTACCTGTTACCTGTTTCAAGCAACTGAACGTCGAACAGCTGTTTGCTTAGTCAGCGCTCTCGCGCCGGTAGTGTGCTTGTCAACGCGGAGAGCGCCAAGCAAAGGTGTATATACTCGTACAACAACAACTCGCTTACAAAGTGTTCTTTTTTTCGGACGAGCTCAGCACGACTTTTAAGGCAGGTTTGTATGTAGTTTGCGCTGTGCCGCTCACCTTTTGCCACGAATTCTGTGTGTCGGTGCGCGTGTTGAAGAGCGTGCAAATGAATTAGCAAACACGGGACTAACGCAAAGAAGTCGCATTAACAGCGCAAAGACGAAGCTGTATACAAAACCCATATAAGTAAGTTAGACTTAGATTTCGAGACAAGTTAATGCGAAGTCAGACGGCTAAGCAATTGGCGGCGCAGTGACAGGGATAAGCGCAGTTTGAGAACGTCACATGAAAAGAGGGACGGCAAACGAATGCAGAGACGCAGCTTAAATAGTATCTAGAATCTAGTAGATACATTCGTCATGGCGATTATACGTTTATGGTGAAAAAGCGCTTAAAAAACAACAGTTAACAAAACAACAACGCGTTAAAAAAGAAGTACAACAACAAACCGCGCAGCAAAGCAAATATAGTTGTGAGTGCGAGCAAGTGATCGTGAGCGCTCTGGCTGTGTGGCTCCGCTGCCTAGCAGTTGGTTGAGTGTAGCGCCAAAGAAAACACGAAAACGTAGAATGAAAAGTTCAAGAAACAGTGCAGATCAGCAAGTTGGCCAAAGTTGGTCGGGTTAGTACAGCAGTGCGGTCGGTGACGCGCGTTCAGTGGTACGTCGGTTGGCACGGTTCAAAAAATTATTGTTTACTGTCGCTTGAGCTCAGTTGGGTCGTGTTGCAAGTGCAAAGACTTTGTGTGTAACGCAGGAGGGGCAAGAAGAAATACTACAGAAAATAATTAAAAAATTAGAAGACACAAAAAGTTAATAAATTAAGTAGGTGAGAAGTGTAAAAAAGTGAATGAAAAGCGTGTGGCCCTTTTCGCAACGACTTTCGTGAAATATAACACCAACAACACAAACAAGCGAAAAGCTTAACAAAAAAGTGGCTTAAGTGAATTGCAAAAGTGGCCGCAACAGCAAAAACAACAAAGTACGCTGGTGTGGCAGCCAAGGTAGGGAAGCGCGGTGCAGTGAAGGGCGGTGAAGTGAAGCGCAGTGCAGAAAAGTGCAACACAAGTGAATGTGCGCACAGCCGTCTTGCGTCGCCAGTCGGCCGAGTGCAGCGCGCAGTTTATGATTATTTCCACTGCGTTTTTGCCAAGTAGCAATTGATTATTGCTTTTGTTATTGTTTTGTTTTTTTGTGGGGTTTTTGCCGTGGTTTGCGGTTTTCATTAGCGAAGTCGCTGATCGATCGTCGATAAACGGCGCTGGCGGCGACAAGCGCGTAAATTGCACTAAAGAAACAATAACAAAAACGCGCGTCGAGCGGCAACGGACGGACGGGCGGATTGCCAAGCGGTGACGGACGAAGTCGTTGCCAAAAAACGCATAAAAATCTGCAATGAAAGGCTTTTAGCTTTCAGCATTTAGCTTTCGGCTTTCGGCTGCTTTCGAACAATAACGCCTGAGAGTTTGCGTGAATAAACACTTAAAAAACGGCAGACGAACAGCCAAACAAAGGAGATTTGAATATTAATGACAACTTTCTAACTTTTCGAACTTTGTTGGCTCGTAAAGTTAAAGTTGCAGTGCGCGTGTTGGAATTTTCGTCACCTGTACGCTGGAGACGAGGTAAGCAGCGCGACAGTTGTCAATAAAGTGACTGTCACTAACACATATACCCACACTTACTATAAATCTTAGCTGATGCTTAGCATTTGATGGATTTGATTTTGTTGCTTTTTTTGTTTTTTACATTTCTTTTTATTGAATGTTTGATTTGCCGGTTGACAGCGAAAAGTGCGCAGCAGGCGAGGTAGAAAGGCTATAAAACTCTGATTTCGCTGGCGAAAGATATTTCTAATAAAATCGTATACAAACAGACATTGTGAAAATATACATACGTTCATATACATATGTATGTATATCTGCTTATAGTATGTTGGCTGAATGCACTATTGATTAATGGGACGAGTCTTAAATCTCGCTTGATGTCACTCGCTGTCAATGTGATAGGTTTCGCTGAGATGATGACCAGCTTTATGGTCGCGAAATTCGTTTGAGTTTCAAAATTTATGAAAATGTTCCGATTGATCTTTCTTATTCCGTCCTTCTTCAGTCCTTTTTTTCTTTTCGTTGTTTGACGCCAATTGGAGATTTTCAGTGTAGCCAGGATCTTCTCCACCTGATTTTGCCAATGGAGAATAGGTCTTCCTCTTACTCTACTTCTCGTGGCGTGTACTGCGATGAATACTCTTAGAGCTGGAGTGTTTTCATCCATTTGGACGACATGACCGAGCAGCGAAGCCTCTGACCTTAATTCGCTGAAGTACTCAATGTCGTCGTATATCTCGGACAGCTCATCGGTATATCGAATGCGATATTCATCGTTCCGCAGAACCTTTCTTTCAAAAACTTGTAACGTCGACTCATCAGGTGTTGTCATTGTCCATGCTTCTGCACCATAGTATAGCAAGACGGGGATGATTAGTGACTTGTAGAACTTGGTCTTTGTTCTTTGAGAGAGGACTTTACTTCTCAATTGCCTAGTCGCGAGTGTGACGACTGTTTCTTTGATAACAAGAGATATTTCGTCTTGCCCTCTTTTACTATCAGACCCATTTGAAGCAGAACAAACGGTGCGGTTGTATGCGGTATCTGTAGCGGCGACATATGCTGGGTTGCAGGCCACAAATTAATTCCAGGAAACGAAATTGCTGATAAGATTTGCGAAACGTGTCATCCGTCTGACGGCCGAACCAGTACAGGAGATAAGTAGGTCACCAAAAGCGATGTACAATGAACGTCAGGATAGTGTACAAGCTCCTTGAAGGAAAGCACGCATGCTTTTTACTCACACGGTCTCGAAAAGAGTGAAGGGCGATAGGCATGAGAGACATGCTAGAAGACTTCCAATGCTTCTGCACTTGAACTCATCTTAGATAGATATCTAGGAGATTTTCACCTCAAGGGACTAGATGAAGTGTTAAAATTAGGTATCTAGTCGTTCTTAAAGTTCGCAAAAAGCATTGACGTTCTGTGAGATGAATATACGAGTTCAAATTAAACTGAACTTTCATTTGGTATTATTAAGGACTAGTAGGTCTATGTATGGCATGACAAGGAAACGAAACCTCTACAGAGGTAAACCTATTTACTTCACTTGCAATCAAGCCATGACTGCGAACTCCTCTTGTGACACTTTCCCACAAGAAACAATTATGTGGTTCTTAACACAGCTCGAAGCCAGAGGACAACACCGAAAAAAGGGCGGATTAGATTATGTTGAAATTTGAAGAACGCACTGCCACCTGTGGTCTACTGTGTCCTCTTCTGTTATTACACCACTTTGTTTAAGTCAGTTAAATGAAAAAGGCTTATTAAAGCTCCCAGTCTAATGGCCTGTTATTAGAACACTTCGACACTTCGTTTAACCCAGTTCAAAGAAAGAGCCTTAGTAGAGATCCTGGGTTAATGGTATTGGATTTGATTTCCCAATAGTTTGACTGTTTCTTGCGATTCCAGCACTATGAGCTCTGATGTTTCTGCTATTTAGTCAGTTCAGAAGTGACAAAATCCGCGGAACATTGTCCTATTCTGATGACTTCGGAGCTTGAAGTGACCTGACTAAAATTCCAAAAGCTACTTAAATTGGTTTTTGGGAAGAAATATTAGTTCCTTCCGAAGAAAATTACTAAAAGTGAGGACTTTAAATAGAAGCGGTGGTTTTAAAAAATCAAAACAGGTGACACATCTAATCGCAGTATTTAGACCAAAGTTAGCTTACTTTCTCATATAATTTTGATTCACGTGTCGAGGCCATATTTTAGCAGAAATCTAAGTGGATTTATTTCGTTCAATCTTTACTGGTTTTAAAAGGTTTGGGTCTCCTTATGATCGGAGGAGCAGTGAATTTAAAACAATTGTTGGAAATTGAATACAAAAATATATTCTCAAAGGATCTCCAGATAGTGGTAACCGCTTCTAGAGATGAGGATAAAAGAGTCAAAGATCTTTCAAAATCAAAATTATACAAGATATAGATCCAACATCCAACTATGACGACTCTTAATAGTAATAATATAATATATATTATAAGAAAAATACTTTTGAAAATCTCTAGAAAGTCGGAGAAACGGTAATAAACTACTCCATTGCAAAGAATTTGGGGGTTAGTTTAACGATTTTGATAATTTTGGTTCTTATAACTGAGACTGACCAACTAAGTCAAAAAACTAGCTTGACAAACCGCTACCGAACATAAATGTAAAATTAAAAATAATTATGTTTTGAATAAATTTCCACTCACCCAAATAGAAGACATCCTCGTAGGTGATTGATGGTTCCTTACCACGTCGTGCCGCAAACGAGCGTCGCGTCGTTAACACTGTTCGTTGTGTTGTTGCTGCTAACGCAGCAGCTGCCGCGTCCAGCACCTTCTCTGAGAATATCACTTCGCCATCCAATTGCAACTCCAAACGATTGCGATCCATTATGACCTTTGCCAAGTGCCAACTGCCATCCGCAATGAAGCCGGTCGATGGCATCTCCACGGTATCGTTATTGGAATCTAACAAATTGCTAGCCATTTTCAGGTGACCATTCTCTAAGCCTAAGCCCAAAAATTTATTACGATCGTGCTCGCTCCACAGCAGCAGGCCGTCGGGTTCGATGCTGGAGAAATTCAGCGAAACTTGAATGGCTTCACGTGGTCGGACATACATGGATGGACCGCGACGTTTGTCTTTCATCGGTATGCGGGGCGGCGGCAAGATCAGGTAACTGTTTCCACGGAAGCTTGGCGTTGTGGGCTTACTCATGGCTGGGCGGCCGAAGAAATGTTGGAGCATATGGCAGAAAAATCAAAGACACGTAGCAGGAAGCGGCGTAAACGAATGCGTGAAATGAAAGAAAGCGAGAAGTAAAAGTAATCATTGTAACGGTTATGATTGCTAATGTAAAGCATAGCTTTTTTTAATTAAATGTTTCAAGTAATTCACGTGTAGATATGTTTGCTAATAATTATGAAGGAGGGTATAATTAAAATCAGATTTATTTTTTTTATTTCCTTTAACACTTGCGTACCGTCGCCGATATGAGCATTTCGTTTGCCGATATGCCCAGTAGGAAATGGCATGCTTGAAATTTATTGTACTCTGAATAGGGAATATCGAGTTTGTAACACTCCGAAGGAAACGTCGGAGTCCGTATAAATTATATTATATAAATGAACAGCGTGACGAGCTGAGTCAATTAAGGCATGTTCCTCTGCCTGTCTGAATATACTATACGAATTAGTTCCTCAGTTTTTGAGATATCGTTCTGAAACTTTCCTCACATTCTTTTCTCACCAACAAATTACTCATTTGTCGGAATGGATGATATTGGTTGGTATTAGCATATAGCTGCCATATGAACTGACCGATCGATTTCAAGTCTTTGTATAGAAAACTTTTGTCTTTGACGAGATATCTCCACCAAATTTTACACATATTACTACAGGGGGAATCGCCACAATCTCCGAAAAAATCGTTTAGATCGGACAACTATTACATATAGCTGTCATACAAACTGACCGATCAAACTCAAGTCGTTGTATGGAAAACTTTTGCATTTGACGAGATATCTTCACAAAATTTGCTATGGATTCTTGTACAAGGCAACGATACAATCGTTGAAAAAACCTTTTATATCGGAGGACCATAACATATATCTGTTAAACAAATTGACCGATCGACCTCAAGTCCTGGTATGGAAAACTTTTTTATTTGCCGAGATTTTTTCATCAAATTTGGTATGGAGTATTGTCCAAGACAACGATGTAATCTCTGAAGAAATTGTTCAGATTGAGTCCTTATAGCATATGTCTGTCATACTAATCGACCGATTAAAGTTCTTATTAGGAATTTTCGTATATGTGAAGGGTATTATAGCGACGAAGTTGTTTTCTTATTCCGTTCTTTTAAGTTGTCAAAGTGGATTAAGTTCAGAGTGGCAAGGACCATAGTTGTAAACCGGGTCCTCTTATATTATGATTGGCTTCAACAATATTCCTGCAAGTGTTTTCATTTAAAACACAGCTTTTCTGTGTTCCATAGAGGAAGCAGAGCATTTATCAATGAAAACACTCCAACAAAATCGGTTTTGAGACATTTTGAGGTTATGTTGCACACATCTACTATATAATATTTTAGGAATTCGGTTAAAGTTTTCCTACACGCCTTGTTTGCTTTATAAAAGTGTACGTATATATATAAAAATGTCTGTATGTATGTTTTTCTGTAGCTGCGGTGTCTTCTGCTTAGTTTTGCACAGCAGCCCTGATCTCGTTTCAACGCTTCTGCCTCGTCTTCTGCTAAGGCGCGTAATCTAACTCAGCGCTTTGTTGGATCGACAACATCTTTAAAGTTTTCTAAGAACTTTTTCTAGTTGTTAGTTGTTGTGATTGTTGTTGTTGTTGTGTATTTGCAAATTCCCATTCTAGCCTGACTCTAATTGCTGCGGCGATTGCTCAACAAACAGCGTCTTCTATTGTCTGAATGTAAAATAATGTTTTATTGTTGTTGCTGTTTTTTATCATACAACTGGTGTTAAGTACGAATGCAGTTGCTGTTGCTATTGTGTTACGGTTCACGTGTGCATCTTGGGGTTCCGTTGGCGCTTTTAATTACAAAGAATTCTACCGAAAAGTAGAAAGGGTTAGCCAAGAGCCCGGCTTACATGGGTACACATATGTATGTAACTTTGTTGTAAACGTTTGTATAAATATACTTTTATGATGTGGTTAAGTCGACTGCATAACCGAATTCAACGCTCTGAGAACAGTGAGTCCAGCTGTCGAAGCGTCTGCGCGTATTTCATCAGCGCCAGTCAGTCAGTGACTTGGACCAGCTGTTGCTGTCAAGGTTGCTTTCTTGTAGTTGCTACTATTATTTTTGTTGTTGTTTTTCTTACTATTATTGTTGTAATTTGTTGTTATTATTATTTTTGTTGTTGTTTTTGTTACTATTATTATTATTATTATTGTTGTTGTTATTATAGTTATTATTACTATTGTTGTTGTGGTTACTATTATTTTCGCTGCTATGACTGTTTGTGTTTGTTTTTGTTATTACTGCTTGTTGTTGTTCAACTACTACACATACATAAATTAGCTGCGGCTGTCGTTGTTCGGCGTTGTTCGCTTGATTTTCGGCTATAATTCATCTTTCGTGATTTTCGGTTTTTTGTTTTACTTTTGTTGTTGTTGTTCTTTTTTTAATTCTAATTTTTGTAGATAATTTTGTAGAAATTCAAACCCGTTCTACATAGTACCTATCCGCATGACCTGAAATGCGTTCGCGTGCTTTTGTTTGACTATTATGTGTTGTTGTTGCCTTTGTTTTTGGTTTTGCTTTCAACTTTAGACATTTACTGTATTTCTGCAATTAATGTTTGCTTTTCGACGCGTATCGCCGTTAGTTTGGTTTCGCTTACTGGGCACTTATTGTTGGTATAAATATGTATGTATACATGTACAGTGTGTGCAAATTTGCATACGAAAATTAATCGTTCACACTTTGGAAGGTGAAAAAGCATTAACAGCAAAAAACCTTAATTTTGTCTGCAACAAATCTTTAATACCCATCACGTGTGCATTTTGATACCATAAAAGCTATATGTATGCCATAGTGGTCCGATCTGAATATTCTACTCGAAAAGTTAGGTTAGGTTTGATGACTGATCTACGATTGCGCTTGGACTACTATATGCAGGCCTTGGTGAAGCCATGCAAATGGAACTCCTGCAATTCGAAATTAAAAGTCAGCAAAGCGTTTTGTGATCAATCCAAATTTGGTAATTTCTATACCCACAAATTTTGTAGAATATCTGAAGGTCCGAGTTCTCAAGTGTTTAAGCCTTGATATCTCTAACGCAGGACAATCAAGAGGGAGGTTTTGAGATATTTCCACACAGCTTCTAGAGTTGGTTCTTGGTAACATTCTTATCATTTCAGCACGTCGATAAGGCAATGACCTATTAGAACCTCCAAAACTAAGGAGATGCTTATCTTACAGAGAGGCAATTTGGGCAAGCTTCTGCGAAGCTCAGCTGTCCGGTAGTAGAACACACGAGGAGAGCGGATCATCAAGCAGTTAACACTCTAATCATATCGGGCCTAAGCTGCCTTTATTTGTCAGATCGTTGACGTTACGGTTACCATGTGACCAGCCACCCAAACTAGTCTTATCACAAAATTTCTCGATGCCATTGATAGTGAAGTTAGGCATTCCTTAACCAGCCCTGAATGCACCGTTAGTGCTTAGGATGAAATCGCCTCTCCAGATCATTAAATCTACCGCTACCTTATTGGCAACAAACTCGCCTTGAAAAACACTGCAATGGTCAGAAAGTCTGACACTAAAGTTGAAGAGAGTTCGTGACTACCACGATACCACTCCAACAACGTTCTCCCCAATCTTTGACCCATTCGTAAAGAAGCTCGCTGTCTCTATTCCCCAACAGTTTCTACCCACTCGCAACTCCTTCGCAGGTATGTGGATAGAGAAAATGGCTCCTGAGTTTGGTATAAAGCCAAAGTGTGCGAAGATTTTCGAATGTATGGACAGGTTTGGAGATTGTAGCGTTGTTTTTAGTGATGAGAAATTCGTGAAGAAGAAATGTCAGTTATAAACGAGTTCTATGCTAAGTTGTTGTGAAATGTGCACCAAAGACGAAGATTTTGGATGACGGTATGGTGAAGTGTTTCTAGGTAGTAGGTGTTCTGAAGATATCAACTGAAGGTGTACATCATATAATTCAAGAGTATTTGGTTATGAAAAAGCTCCGTGCAAAGTGAGTGTCGCGCGAGCTCACTTATGGTCAAAAACAACGACAAGTTGATGATTCTGAGCAGTGTTTGGAGATGTTCAAGCCTAATAAGCACAAGTTTTTGTATCGACAAGTGACAATGAAAAAATCAGGACTCCATCATTTCACTCTGAAATCTAACCGACAGTCATCCGAGTAGACCGCACACGAGGAACCCGCTCCAAGGGGTGGAAATACACAACAGTCGGCGGGCAAGACTTTAGCGTCTGTATTTTGGGATGCGCCCTAAATACCTTGAAAAAGGAAGGACCGTTAACAACGACTATTATTTAAATTTTTTAGACCGCTTGAAGGTCGAAATAGCAGAAAAAAGGCCACATTTGAAGAAGAAGAAAGTGTTGTTTCACTAAGTCAATTCACCGTGTCAGAAGTCATTGGGCTTCGAATTGTTTTTGCATTCACCAGATCTGGCCCCCAGCGACTATTTCGTGTTTTCGGATCTCAAAAAAATGCTCGCTTGAAAGAAATTCTGTAAGATTTTTGAAAAGGTGATCGCCGAAACTGAGGCCTATTTCGAAGCAAAGGACAAATCGTACTACAAAAATGGGATCGAAAAGTTGGAGGGTCGCTATAATCCCCTGCCCTTGAAGGCACAAAAGACCTAAGGTCGCGGTGCATTCCTCGTTTATCAATCATCCTTGAAGGGAACTATGTTGAATAAAAAAAAACGAATTTTGCCAAAAAAATGTGTATTGCTACTAAAGCCCGGGGACTTTTCAATTGATCTATTCTATGCTTTAGTGATCCGTTTGTTCGGTTCTTAGGGAGAAAAGAAAACCTCAGAATTATATTTCAAAACCTGAAGGGAAAGTTCTCAAACTTGATGTCAAACTTAAAACTCCTTGTAGGGGGTATAATATGGGACTGCGAAATTGAAAGATAGAACTTGGAGTTACATACACATATACGTTTTAAGAGACACACATATGTATATACATACATACTTATACATGCCGATTCATGACACTTCACTCAAGTCAAATTGCTTTTGGGCCATGTTAACTATTTGCCAAAGGTTTTATAAGCTTTTAGTGCGCTATGTGTTCGATGTTTCAAGTATAAATACACATACACACATACATATATTCTATTTAAATATAAAATTAACAGCAATTAACTAATTGTTTCGAAAAGTGCATGACTAATTTGTTTCGCACTATTTTATTGCCATTCTATTGCTTTTAGAAGCTATTTCCTCCATTTAATTGCTTACACGGCAGGTTGATTCATCGATACGTAACATATATACATAATGTTAGTGAAGCCAAAGTCGACTTCGAATTCGAACTCGCGCAATTAGCCACTTGCATCATGTAATGGCTCTCAATGTCAAATGCGCAGCCTTCCAGCCGTTTCACACTAGTCTAAGTCATGCTTTTTTAATTTGTTTTAATTTATGTGTTTTTTTATAGTTTTGTGTTGGTAGATAGTAACTGCCGCACTTACAGCAATCAATCATTCACGCTGAGTTTGATTTTAAATGACGTGATCCCATTTACACTTGTCTACACTTCTTAACACTAAAAAGTGCAAAGTTGACCTTTGATGTTATCAATATCTGTGAGGTTTGGAAATAATTAGGTATATATTTCATGGTGGTAATGACAACCGTTCTTCCTCTTGATTGGTTCCATGGCTATCTTAGTGTTTTTTTCGCGAGTCTACTGTGTCCAGACAGTCAGTTCTTTATCTCAGCAGTTGATGTTATGTCATTTATCATTTAAACAAAATGTCGGCCAAATGCCCTCTTGGACTCCAGATATTTCCACACGTTTACGCCAGGTTTCGGTAACCCGGCGCAGCATTTTGGCTGAATTTTGGCTACAGTGCGTTAAATGTTGGATTCGAGCTCCTAAAGATCGTCCACATCGGTTTTATCATATTCCGGGAGTCGGTCAACATCGTGTTATTAATACCAATCATAATCTATTTTACGTATCAGCAACATATCCGGACAAAGAAATGTCAGCATTCTTCAAAACTGACAAAATTAGGACGGGAAAGTCGTAAAAAGTACGAGATTGATTCGTAGAGAATGGATTTTAATTCGCAAATGCCTACTCTATTAATGTCCAATATAATTTTGTTCATGGAAAAATAATTCCAATATTTTCCCCCAAAGAAACAAATATTATATTAGCTCACCTATTTCACAGTAAAATCCACCCCAGCCATTCGGACATGAGCAACGTCCGCTGCGCAAACAACGACCATTATTCTTGCATGGTATCAGCTTACAACTCTCCGAGTATTCGCAACGATCACCTTTCGCATATTCGGGACAAATACAATGTGGTTGCAGTTTCTCATCGAGCCAACAATGGCCACCTGCCTCGCAGGAATCGCCGCCACATGCAGTGCCATCACAGTCGCGGATATTGCGAGAATCTGAAAAGAGTAAGAGACAGTCGTCATTCTCAAAACTACACTTCTGGACTCCACTCTTCCACAACTTACCCATTATATTTGTTTCGTTGAGCACAATTCGCGTACCGCTGACCACCAGACCACGCACGCAGCCACGGAATGGTATGGGGAAGCCAGAAATGGCATTATGTGGCAGTTTGGATAAATCTTTGAGTCCACCAATGTATAGCAGGGAATCGGGTTCGACAAGTACTTCGGCGGAAGGTGCCAATGCCGACGATGCGCTACCCTCAACCCAAAGCGTCAGCCAGCGTCCACGTTGTGCCATCTTGATCTTATGCCATTCGCCAATTGCGAGCATACGTACGCTTCGTACGACCGTCACGTGGCTACTAGGACCAGAAATGCGGAATTCCACAACACCACCCTGTAGTGAGAGTGACACGAAACCGACTTTCTTGTCCTGATTATTATTCAAAGTGCCAAAGTAGAGTAGTAGACCACGTTCAGAGAGTGGACGCAATTGGAATTCGATGAAGAAGAATTGCACACGATGATGTTCCTCGAAAGTCTTTGAGCCCATAAGCGGCACAGGCGAGAAATTACGTTGTTTCTCGACTTCGTTGAGCAACTTCATGACAAAGTGCTGATTTGAGGAAGCAATCGGTTTCGGTGGCATTAATTTCTTCGTAAAGTTGCGATAGCTGATAATTTGCGAACGCTTCGAGCCAAGTTTATCGGAGCTATCATAGAGGTAGGGCCAACGTACAGCCAAGTAAGAGCGACGACCGGTTAGCGAGACATCACTTAGCGAGCGTATATCTACGAGAGCGAAAGTTAGTTATTTGATGGGGGGTCAACGTTTAAGTGTTCAAGACTGGACCTACCTTCATCACAATTTTTGCCCGTTCTGCCCACCGGACAATCGCATTCGTAACCATTCACCAGCGGCACACACGTTGAGCCTTCGGCGCATTTGTTGTTGAAGGAGTCACATGGATTGATGGGCTGAGCGCACAGTGGTCCGTACCAGCCTTCTTGGCAGATGCAGCTAAAATGAAGAGCCACAGATTGAATTCAAACCAAAATTTATGCCAAAAGTTTGAGAAAACTTACGTGAAAGTAGCGCCATGTTGCAAACAGGCGCCGTCGTGTTGGCAAGCATGCCGGTGGCATTCTCTAGTGCCACATTGTCCCACACCGCGTCCACGCACACCGCGTGTCTCCTGCAGCGGCACTGTCACTTGACCTGCCTTCAAGTTCACATCGTAGATACAACCCTGGAAGCCAGAATGTAGCGGCAGATCGTGCGGTAGCGTATTGAAATTCGCTATCTCATGTCCGCCCAAATAGAGTATGGGCATAACATCCATGCGACTAACGCTGCCCGGCGAACGACCAGTTATATTGAATTTACCATCCACCGAAAGCCAAGCCTGACGTCCAATGCGTCCAACTTTGATCTCGTACGGCACACGCGGTGCATCCAAACGGAAATCAATCGGTTTCTGCGTAAATATGCGTCGCGGTCCTCCACCCAAATTCCAAGTGAGCATAATGTAGCCTTGTATGAAGCTGATCGCTAAATGATCGCTCTTCTCATCGTGATAACCGGATTGTCCCAAGAACGCGAGTAGTGATATTTGCGACATGGTTTGCGGTAATATCTTGAAGCTTAACTCGATCGAATATTCCAGCGGTATGGGCACAGTGTAGGCGACAAACGACGATAGTCCATTGACGCTGCCCGAGAAAGACGGCAGCGCGACTTCGAGATCTGTAAGATTCTTGATTGTAGCGGGGGAAATCGTATGGGCAGGAAAATCTTGTTTTTTTTTTTTGTTTGGGATATATATAGGGAAAGACAAAGGATTGGGTTTCACAGCGGTTTTGGGTAGTTTTAATTTAGATTAGTTGTCTGTTTTTCAAGTTGCACTTCTGCAATCTACCAATGTACGAGTACGAATACGAGTACATGTGGACGAGAGTACAACATTACCAATGGTTGGATGCACGAACACTGAACACTTCAAAAAAGTCTAACGATTTGCAGGGATGAGGATGGATTTTTCGAATTTGTGTGTGTGTGTGTGATGCCAATATGTGTGAACATGTGCGTGTTTATGGTTATTTTTCGGAAAAAGTTTTACTTACTGTGTTCGCAGTAGTGGCCGTGCTTGCCCAAAGGACATAAGCAGAGGTAGCCGCTGCCTGGAAATTGTACGCAAGTGCCGCCATACTGGCAGGGATTATCTTCACAAACGGAGATTTCACAAGTTGGTCCCATATAACCGGTGGGGCATTTGCATTTCCACTTCTCCGCCTTTTCGCCATTTTCGTCAACTTCGTTGGTTTCGATTTTAATGCAAGCAGCGCCGTTGCGACAAGGACTCGACAAGCAGGCGAGTGAGCCGCATTCCGTTATGCCAAAGCCGTCCAAAGCGTCACTGCAACGCAAGAGATTAAAGAGAGAGGAAGATAAATATTAAACAATAATTTTAAGAAGTAAAGTGGAAACTGGTTATTAAGTGGTCAATTATTTTTTATAAGATCGATTGTAAGGCTTTGGTAAAAACAGCGGTGAGAGCAGCTGCATTGTAGACATGAGTTTAATTAAGGGAAACTAGCCGGTGTTCTTAAATCAGAGTTCCTTAAAACTAAACTATGATGAATATTCGGTCCTTCTCCATTTATATGTACCCTGGTGGCGATGGTTAAGTCTCCTATTACTTTAAAGCAGCTAATTTGTTATCTAATTGACTTTTAAGACTTCAAACTTGATCTTTGAGAGAAATGCCTTCGTATAATTTTCGGTTTTAAGCAATAAGTGCTGATTGCCTCTAAAGGATAATGACCCACCTCGACGTCTGAACAAAAGCAGCATGATATGTTTATTACCAGTTTTGCCATCGTTGAATAAAGCTGTTCAGATGAGAAATTTTTACCAAATACAAACTCGGATCAATTTTGGTTACGCGGATATAGACCCAGATTAGGTTAGGTTAGTCTGGTATGGTCCTTAGCTATGCTACGAGGTTTGACAATTAAGTAATGAGACTGATTTTAGTGCCACGCTTGTGATAAACCTCTGACTTTGAAATTCCCTTGTTCTTTTTCCGGCATCCTTCCCCTCTCCATTGATATATGTATCATCGCTCTAGCTTGTTTAGCTCGCCAGCTGCGTCAAGTTGAGTAGACGTGTGTTTGTAGTGTTCGTCACGAAAATGGAAAAACGAAATCAAGATCAACGCATCGCGATAAAATTTTGCGCCATATTGGACAGGCGATGCCATGTTGCAACAGCCGCCTTATTCGCCTAAAACAAAATCGGTGGTCAAAGGAACCCATTTTGAGTCGATTACGGACATTCAGGCGGCCGCGACGAGGGTACTCGCGGACATCCCAGTCGAAGCGTTCCAGAAATGTTACGAAGCATGGAAAACGCGCTGGAATCGCTGTATAGCTGCCCATAGCAACTACTTTGAAGGGGACGGAATAATTGTAGAATAATTTTCAGCTATACGGTTTTTATGAAATCAGCCTCATTCCTTAATTGTCATACCTCGTAGATGCCGTTACGATGTCCATAAGAAAAATCATTCTTCAGGATGCCAGCGCTTTCATGCCAGGGGGCGCTTAAGTGTTTGAATTTTTGCCTTTCTAGTGCAGGAGAAGCGAAAATGAGCTGCTCCATTGTTATTCTGGTGCCTTGCTCTTGACATTTCCTGCAGTCATTTCGATCTGTCAGCCCCACTCTGCAGGCGTATGAAGTCCTCAAACTGTGACCAGTGAGTATTTCAATCATGTTTATATAGTCTCTTCTCTCAAGCCGGAGCAGGAACTTTGTGTATTTTTGAACAACTGCACATAATCTTTGTAGTTTTGCTTATCGATAGATCATTTGATCGGACTTGAACCTTCCTTGTCATGCTTTTGTCCAGATTATCGAGAAGAAAATGCATGGGTTTGCCAATGTCGATCACGTTATCGGATGATAGCCGTATACCACTCTTGACAATCTCGTCCACTATTTCATTGCCATCGGTGCTTTTGCTTCCTGCCACCCAAATGAAGTCGCTTATTTCTGACGACACTCTCCAGTGCTGCCGTGTTTCTTAAGACGGTCTGGCCGATATGTGATACGAGGTTACTGCCTCGATTGCTGCTCGGCTGTCCGCGGTTTTCCCAATAGCAATGACCTCAGCTTGTAGTAACGGGGTTTCAATAAGAGCGCTACAAACGGTTTTTTCTTTATTCCTGTGAAAGTAATATACATACGATGCCATTATGTGTAGAACTCGATTTCTTTTGCATGGTCACCACGAACTTGTTTGCAGAAGTCTAGGCGCTGAATCCAGTTTTCGACGGTTTTTAAGTATAAATCGGCCGATACTGCTAGAATTTCACGTTCGATATTCGTACAACGTTCATCACTTGTCGCCTGCTTGTTGGTATAGATCATAGACTTGACGTATCCCCACAGGAAATAGTCTAAGGGCGTCAAATCGCACGACCGAGGCGGCCAATTGACTGGCCAATTTCGTTGGATAACACCTTCACCAAACTTGGTTAGCAATAAATCGATTGTGGCATTCGTTGTGTGTCTTGTTGTGCCGTCCTTTTGAAGCCACATATTGTGCAAGTTCATATCGGCCCAAAAATATTCGGCTATCATTGAGCGGTAGCGATTCCCACTCACAGTAACGTACCGGTCTTGATCATAATGGAAGAAGTACCGTCCAATGACATCGACGGCTCATAAACCGTACCAAACCGTAATTCTTTCAGGATAAAATGGTGACTCATGGAGTAACGTATATAACGTATATTTTGCTTACTAACGAAACCATTCAGCCAGAAATGAGCCTCATCGCTAAAGATAATTTTTCGATGAAAATCCGGATAATTTTCAAGTTTTTGCTCACGCAATTCACGAACATACGACGATTCTGTTGGTCAAGCGGCTTCAGTTCTGCTGTCAATTTGATCTTGTAAAGATGTAGGTCAAGACCTTTTTACAAAATTCGTCACAACGACTTCACAGAGATAATCTACACTTGAGAACGTCGTGTGAGAGATTGATTTGGGTCCTCCTCAATTGATGCGCTATCGGCAACAATGTTCTCGACACTTCTTTGTCTCACTAGCACGAGAACATTTTGTACTGTGCCTGTGGATTCAAATTTTTCCACTAGACGCTCAGTTGTTGATGTAACAGGACCATTATGACGACCATAAATTGGACGTAGCGCTCTTAAAGTTGACGCCACTGATTCCGAATTTCGGAAGAGCGGAAAAAAATATGGCGTCATTCGATGTTATTATCGGTCTACTTTTGTAGCGTCCCTGTTGAAAAACCCAACAGCCATGGAGTAATAGAGGAAATCACTGAGTCAATAAGACTATGTACTATTTTACTATAGAAAGTACATGATTTCATTCGAAAGATTCCCGGCTTGTGCTGAGAGAATTTGACAAAAGTTAACAGTTAATTTAGATTTCGAGGCAAAGAACCAATTCGGTATCTAAATTAGATAAATGGAACTGACCGAAAGATATAATGATCTTATCGAGAGGTACAAGTTTTATGAATACTACGAAATCACACGTATTAAAAAGTACTCTCACTTCCCTCTTTTAGCAAATCTATCTTTTCATATTTCTTCTCTAATTTCCACTTACAATTCTAGGTTTGCGAATGGCTCACCATTTGCTATAAATATTAACTTTAAGCGCCCATAAACTTGATACCTTTAGTGAATACTTTGTGGCATGCAAATTTAAAGCTATCCATGCCGAAAAGTGGAAAAGCGCCGTTAAATTTGTGCACCTTTATATATGTGTCACGTGTTCCAGCAGCATTTTTATTCACGCTTCACAATTGAACAGATACTTGTACGACATTATGAAGCTTTTGTGCCTGACCTCATGGTCGCACACTCCTCACTCGCGTCGCACATTAGGCAAGCACAGCAGGTAAGTGGTGTGCAAAAGCGCTGTTAACGGTTTTTCGGTAGCGGTGGCGCTGACGCGAACCCAATGGTCATGCGATTTCCGAGCATTCAAGTATTTAAACAATGAACTAAACGCTTCAGTTCTGGTCGTTTTGAATGCACTCGGAATAAAATATGCAAGCAACAAGCAAAGTGCAGAAGAACGAGAAGAACGACTATGCAAAATCGCGGGTGGCTCGCGAAAGCCGGCGGTCGCTTGGCAACAGTGGGTGCGCGCGTTGTGAATGACAATTTCACGTCGAACGGAAACGAAATGGAAATGAAGCGATTCTTTGGCGTTAAGTGTGCGGAAACTGAAAAGATGATGGCGATGCAGCAACGGCTAAAGGCACTGCCGGTGTTTTTGGTGGCAGGGAGTGTGGCATGGTGCAAATACTGGCGGTTTTTGGTGGGTGTTCGGTTCGCTTATAAACTGGTAACGGCGCATTACATTCAGCACAACTGGTAGCTATGGCGATTGCACGAGCGATTGCCAGCAATCCTAGTTGACCGTCAATGGGTTAGTTAATGGGTCGTTGGGTCAGTTGCAACACTGTGCGGCAAGTGCATGGCAGCGCAGCACAATTGAAATATTTATGAACTCGCATTGCTGCTAATATTGACATTTAAATTAGCACACTGTGCGCTTGTACAATACAGTTACATCTATGTATGTATGTATGCCCTTAAGTGCACTTTAGTGCCACAGCGTTGTGGCGCTTCTCATCTCTGCGCTGTAAATAGCACTACCATAGCCCACTCCCTGCCGCTCACTGCCTTGCTCACTCCCTCTTTTTGCTCTCTCTTAGTGTTCTTCCCATCGACCCGCTCACCCCCCGCGGCGAGGTCAAGTGGCACACAATTGACATTTTCGAAAAGTTAAATTAATTTCTGAGTGCAGCAACGAGTCCACCAATGAGTTTAGTTATCGAAAACTTTTGCTACCCGAACTTTGCAAATTAATTACGAGATATGCTTAACTAAGTGAGTGTACTACCACCACTACTACTACTTCTTGATGTAGTTGTTGCCATTGCCGCTACATTTTTGTGTGCTCATATAACACACTCTCGCCTGCTTTCCTGCTCTCCTGCGCTCTTGTTGCACTGCACAAATGTCAAACATTGAATATTTTGTGCGTTTTCTTCGCCGTCAAAGTTATCGACGAAAATTGTTTGTCACTCAGTGATGCTGAAAAATGCCGCTCTTTAACGGTAATCGCATCTACTTACAATAAAAAAATGTCGGTGTGTAGCCTGTCAGGGCATAAAGTTTTTCACAAAGGCGTGAAAGTTGTGAGTTCAGCGCTCCTGTAACAAAACGGTCTCAAGTAGCAGCACTCGAATCGGTGATATTTGGATGAGAGCTATGCTTGGCAGCAAGTATCTGTATATATTTGGCAGAGCGCATAGTTGTCGCACTCAATTAACGATAATTAATAATCACTTAATACGATCAGAGAGCAGGCATGAAGTGGTTGTTCGTTGCCTGACAGGTTATTGAGGTATATTAGCTAAGATGCTGTAGTTGTTTAACAGAAGTACTGGTACTTAAGCTAATAAAGTGTTCAACTGTTTGTCATTGGATGGATCCAGCAGTTTGTGGTGATCGATTTTGATATATTCAAAACGTGATAAACTTCGTTTCCACATTCGTGACTTTGTTTATGTGTCTCATAGTTTTGGTTTTGCGAATATGTCCATTTTTGCGGGAAGTGTTGATTATCCGCTTTCAGTCAAAGAAATCAGCGGTTCAAGCACTTCGTTAACTTTAAAAAGTTTAGCGAGGCGGTACACCAAGTGAAATAACGTTTCGTGACGAGTTGGTCTTAACGACCGTCCGCGTGAAGAAAGGCCAAAAACCTTCGAAGATGGTGAATTGGAGACTCTGTACGATGAGAAACCGTGTGAAATGCAAGAAGAGTTTGCTTCAGCATTGGAAGTCACCTGCTAAGTCATTGCAAAGCGACTACATGCGCTGGGAATGATTCAGGAACAAGGAACTTGGGGTTTTTTATGACTTGATATCAAGTGACGTTGTGCATTGCCCTTTCACCGCTGAACAATTGCTCCTACGGCAAAAAAGAAAGGGGTTTCTTCATCGAATCGAAACGAGTGATGAAAAATGGCTTCAATTATCATTAAACAAAGAAAAGAAAGACATGGGGACTGTCCGTCATGTTTCAACGTCCTCGCCTCGGCCAAGTATTCACGCTCCGAAAACTATGCTGTTTAATTGGTGGGACAAGAGGGCGTTTTTTACTATCAGCTGCTGAAACCGAACGAAACCATCGATGGGGGTGGGCATCGACTTCAATTGATGCGATTGGACCGAAAAGTGGCCTCAATGCTAGAAGATGCACGAAAAAGTGATTCTGCTGTGTGGCAACGTGTGGACCCATTAAAACTTAAATGGGAAGCCCTCACCCGCTCGTCAAATATTGCACCGTCCGATCATTATTTGTTTCTTTCAATGTCACGTGGTTTGGCTCAAAAGTTGTTCCATTTACAAGACGACATCGAAAAGTTACTTGATTCTTCGATAGCATCACAAGACGCACAGTTTTACCGTAATGGTATTCGAGCTTTTTCAGAAAGATGAGGAAAAAGTTGTGACTAGCGTTGGACAATATATCGTATAATTCATTTTAAACTATTTTCTTGCAATAAATTGGATTTTAATTCCAAGAAAACAGAGAAAATATGTAAATAAATGGATATTTCTTACACCATAGACCACACCAGGCATCGCTGAGAATGAACTGGCTGATGAGCTCGTGCGCTTCGCAGTTCCACTAAAATGGAACTTCGTTGCGGTGGATCCTCATACCATAAAGAAGCTGCTCCGCAAAGAAAAAGGAGTAGGCAGAGAGAGGTATTAGTAACAACTCCAAGGCATGTGCCACGCCAAGTTGTTAATGGGGTGTTACAACCTCAACAGGTTGAACTCAGGCTGCTTGTCGTATTCTTCACTGGCCACTGTAAGCTGAAGAAGCACTAATATAAGATGGGCCTAGCTTCTTGCGTAAATTGCCGGTTCCGCGACAGGGAGTCTAAAATTTCAGAACATCTGTTAATTAACTGCATAGCAGTCTGCAGACGCACGATAAAGGCTCTTGTATCCTTGCTTCTATATAGGGATCACATCGCCTCAGTAGCACTTAGCAGTATATTGGAATATATTAATAAGCTGGGGTTAGATGGGTCACTGTGACATAGGAGAGAGCATAATAGATCTATGTTCGTATACAATTTTCTAAAATTTTAAGAAAGCCTATTATTTATTTTATCCAATATATATTTCTGCTTGCAGTTCGGCCAGAAAATTAATCTTTTTTTTTAATATATTTTTCCTTTTGGTCGTGATTCCTTGAGAAGTATTATTTTAAGAGAGTTGCAAAATCGAGAGGGTCTGTCGGTGGTTCTTGCGCGTCTCAGGTGTCACTTAAAAGCTAACAAATTAATTTTTGAGTCCAAATTATTGTTTAACTGAACGTCTTAAGCCATTTTACTTATTGTCTACTAATACTAAGGCTTAACTCAATAATTTTGAAACAGAAATATAATAGAAATGGATTTTTGACTTTGACCTTTAGTAACAAACCGGTAACTGGGTATATTCGACATATATGTACATATATATGCTTAACAACTTCGGTCCCCAACTACTCACCCGAATATCTCGCGCGTCTCTTCGTTTATCCGCAACGAATGCAGGCAGCCCGTGAAGCCGGTGCCACTCTGAGCTGGTGGCAGTTCGATAATCAGGCCGATCGGCGCTTGTGGGGCGCCACCTAAATGCAACCATGTATTGAGTATCACTTCCGGTGTGTGCATGCGCGGCGGCAGCAATTTCAGCCAAGTCGGCTGATCGCCCGACATGGCGAGCGTGTCGTTGACCAACAGTGAGGCATTGCAGTGCGTGTAATTGCGACTGAAGTCCAATCTGCAAAGAAAATAAATGAGAGAGAAAAACGAAAGTTAGGAAAAGGAAGTGACAAGTTAAGAGATAAATTTTTGGTACATAGAAAGATATGTATATAGTTGATTACATATATGGTTTATTTGTGTTATATAAGTGATATATATGACTTACATTTGGCTTTTGTAATAATGTACATATGTACACATGCTCAAATAAGTATATTTAAGTGTAATTGCGTGCTTAAATTCATTTCAGTGCATAAGCATTTAATGAATTGGAAAATTTCGTCGCACACATGTGTGCGTAACGGCGGAAAAGTGTGAGAAAATACAGTCGGTAAATGGCTCGCTGTGGCAATTTACGCCAAAATCGAGAAAAAAATTCATTAAAAACGTTGTTGTTTGCGAAAAATCGCCAAGGTAACTTTCGCCAGCTGCGACAACTATTGCCGCCACCAGCCAGGTGTGTGCGCACAAGATGCCTACGTGTGTGTGTGTGTGCGTTTTGTAGCGGTACTTTATTTATGCGTTAGTTATTTGTGGCGTAAATTTTTACCAGCTTATTTACGAGCTTGTAAAAGTTTTCTTAGGCGAAAAGCGAAATTGCACAGCGCCAGCAACAACAACTCGCCAGCGCTACAGTAGCCAACAATAGTAGAGCGACGCGCGCCCAGGCAGCGATGTTATGTCGTAGGTCAATGCAAAGGTGAGAAGGTGCGCTGGCAGCGCTGAACTCAGCAACTAACCAACGTGTCGTCACCACGATCACATAAATACACACACACAAACTTGATACTTTATGTGAGCCGGTATTTGTGTTGCGGCAGTCATGAGCAGCAAATAGCAAAACAGCAAGCTTATTTATACCCTTAACGGAGTTTGTCACGCAGTTTGTAACACCGAGAAGGAAACATCGAAGACCCTATTAATATAAACATATATATGCATTGTATAAAAATAATCGGCATGACGCGCCTAGTCCATTTAGCCATGTCTGGCTGTCTGCATATACACTAACTAGCCCTTCAGTTTTCGAATTATCGTTCTGAAACTATGCAGCCGTCTTTATTTCTTTGAGAAGCTGCTCATTTGTCGGATCGGTCGGTATTAGGCTACTAAAGCGTATAGCTGCCATACAAATTGTAGGATCGGAATCAAATGCTTGTATGGAAAGCTTTCTCATTTGACGAGATATCTTCCCGAAATTTGGTTTGGATCATTATTTAAGACAACCATGTGCTCTCCGAAAAAATTGTTCAGATCAGACCACTATACAGTATAGCTGTCATACAAATTGTATGTTGAGGATCAATTGTTTGTATGGAAAACTCTTTTATTTGACGAAATATCTTCACGAAATTTGATATAGGTTATTATCTAAGACAACATTGCAATCTCCGAAAAAAATTTTGAGATCGGATCACTATAGCATATAGCTGCCATACAAATTGTAGGATCGGAATCAAATGCTTGTATGGAAGCTGTTTCATTTGACGAGATATCTTGACGAAATTTGGTTTGGATCATTTTTAGAGACAACTATGCTCTCTCCGAAAAAATTGTTCAGATCGAACCACTATAGAGTATAGCTGTCATACAAATTGTAGGATCGGAATCAAATGCTTGTAAGGAAAACTTTTTCATTTAAAGAGGTATCTTCACGAAATTCACCATGGGTTATTTTCGAAGCCAATAATACAATCACTTTAGCATATAGCTTCCATACAAAGTGAACGATCGGAACCAAAAGCAGACAACTTTTTTTTCGCGATCAAAATCAACTTCTTGTGAGGAAACTTTTGTTGTTGTGAACGGTATTCTAACTTAGCTGCAATAGAAGTTAACATTTTTCTTGTTCTTGTTTTTGTTTTGCTTTCGACGATCTCTTTCATTTCCGTTTTTATTTATTTGCCGTTGATTGTTAACTTAGAACTATGTTTGTATGTGCTAAAGTATGCCAATGCTAATAGTTTGTTGTTGTTGTTGTTGCGATGGTTGCACGTGCGCCTGCCATCGCTTGCACAATGTACTTGAACAGGAATTTATTGGCGGTCAGTCAAAGGTAAGTTGCTGCATATGCTTTTGTTGACGCCGGAAAAGAGCGCAGCCTGTGAAGGAAGTGTGGGTGCTGGTCAGAGGAAATTTGCTTTCTCGGTATACAAACAAACACATATGTATGTACATATATGCATGCGCAATGTATGTGAAAATAGTGAAAATTCAATATGTTATAAAAATTAACTATGCTGGCATATATGTGGCTACAGCCATGTGCGGAATTTGTGTACCAATTTGTGTGGGATGTAGTGGAGACTGTGTGGGAGGTGTGTGTGGCAGTGAGTAGGAGTGCACGCGTTGTAGCTAATAGTTGGAATTCTTTGGCATAAAGTTTGTATACGCTTTGGATTTTTCGTAAGGGAAACACTGTTTCGATACTTTGCCTCGGGTTGCAAACATTTGAATATTCCTGTATTGTTTACTGGGTTGCACAGTGTGAATCAAATTAAATGCGGCTTCAAAATTATTATAAAAATAAATTTACGAATGTTTATATGCAAAATATTTGCTGTTGAAAAGTAAATAAGAGTATTACTGAGCCTAAATGTATGCAATTGAAAGAGTAAATGTTTTTTAAGTTTACAGAAATATAGGAATTTGATCCCATTTTGGTGTTTTTGTTGAGTTTATTTTATAAGTATTTAAGGATCAACTCTACTTAAGTTCATTATTTCGAATAAAATATTAGTGGTTTTTTGATCAAAGAGCAAAATTAAATTTACATTTCTCTCACTTCCAGAAAGTTTTTTTTCTGCTGAAAAGCTGAAAAAGATGGGCATTTGTAGAGCCTTGAGCAGACTTTAGCTATAAAACTGTTACTTGAAAAATTCATTAGTCTCTCGAAGGCTTAAACTTTAAATTTTAAGGTATTTTCATTCGCATTAGTTAATTTGATCTTGCAACAAGTAACGTGATGTATTCAGCTCGAGAAAATGAGAGCTGAATAAGATGCTGAGTGTCACAATGAAAGAACCTAACAACATTTTGGCTTTCAGCTCTTATTTAGTTCAAGAGAAAGCTGAATATAGCGCTGAATACCAAATAAGCTGAGAACCCTTATACGAAGTTGTAAATTAATGTTATAGGTTGTTAGGTGTGTAAAGTAGCAGAATTGTATTACATTTCCGTCTATTAACTACAGACAATAAAATTAATAGTAACTTAACGTATTCAGCTGGAGAAAATAAGAGCTGAATAAGACGCTGATTGGCATAATGAAAACAACTGATACGCTTTTGGCTTCCAGTACTTATTCAGCTTAAGATAATGATTGCTGAATAAAGCGCTGAATGCTGCAAAAACACTGATGTTATATGGCTTCCAGTACTTATTCAGCTTATGATACCGACTGCTGAATAAAGCGCAGAATGCCAAAGCACGTGAAAAGCTTTATAAATATGGAGCTCCACCTTAAGTGAATGTGCAGATAGATATCCAAAGTGTTGTTCGTTTTCTCAAGCATGTAGAGGCTATGTTTTGCTAGGTGTTATGACACCACTATAATGAAAAACGCCTCATTAAAATTAATTTGAAAGATATCTGAGCTTTATCACCTACTCTTATCTACCACTAATATATATGTATTATATACGTGTATATAAATAGAAATATTGCCTACTTTTTGGCGCACAAACCAAAAAATAAATTATTTTCCGATTTCCTTTAGCAAATTTTAAGTTACGAATGCTTATTATATTTTATGCATATAATATTCCTGCATAATCTCCCTCTGCCGTGATTTAATTGATTGTATTTGCTGCTGCTCCCATAACAAATCTTATTCTCCTTTCTATTTTCCTTCGTAAGTGCTTCGAACTCAAGCATATTTGCCACCTATGCATAATAATGCGACTTTGAATTCATGTTTAACTACCAACTCTTTTTGCTGTTGTTGTTTATGTATTCTTTCTTACTTTGTAGCCCATTATAAGTAGCATTGTAGCGACATCAAGTTGTATTTTATAGCGACCGCGTGCCACCTGCTTGTACGTGAGTGTTTTGCCTTATTGTTACACACGTGAATTTTATTGGCAACGCAGCATGGACAACAAAAACAATAATAAAAACGCTGCAATAACAACAAATATAAAGCTATTTTGTTAAGATGCGTCCACGATGGCGGGAATCAGTGGCAGCAGGAATATGCGGCGAAATTGCCACAATGTACTTCAATCACGCCGCGTGCTGGTGTGTGTGCGTCAGAGTGTGTATATGCATGTACACATGCGCCTGTGTATTTATGTGCGGTGTATACCTTGAAATAAAATATCTTTCACTTTCATTTTGATACTCTCACCAGATGTTGCGCTGAGTATAATAAATTTGTTCAAATAACGGTTTAAACCGAACATGCGCGTAGAGTTATAAAATACAAGAAAAACGTACTGAAGACAAAATACCCTTCTTAGTTGATTCTATTATTGGCACGTCGAGTATAAAAAAGATATTATATTAACTTTAATTGGTCAGTTTGTATGGCAGCTATATGTTTCAGTCACCCCATCGGAATAATTTATTGGGAGATTGTAGCACTGCCTTGGAGACTAATCCATGCCGAATTTCGTGAAGATATCTCATCAAATAAAAAACTTTCTATACAAGCAGTAGTAACATAACGTATTCAGCTCAAGAGAATGAGAGCTGAATAAAGCGCTGAATGTCACAATGAAAGAACCTAACAAGCTTTAGGCCTACAGCACTTATTCAGCTGAAAAAGATGAAAGATGAATAAAGCGCACATATTCAGCACAAGACAGTGATTGCTTAATAGAGCGGACATATTCATCTGAAGATTATGGTGCTGAATAAAGCGCTGAATGCCAAATAAGCTCCGAAACTTTATATGAAGTTGTAGTTTACATATTCAGCTCAAGATTATGTTTGCTGAATAAATCGCTAAATGCCACAATGAAATAATCTAATAAGCTGTCGACTTTTAGATCTTATTCAGCTCAAGATTATAATTGCTGAATAAGGCGCACACGTTCAGCTCAAGAAAATGAGAGCTGCATAAAGCGCTGAATATCACAATGAAAGAATCTAGCAAGATTTCGACTTGCAGCTTATATTCAGCTCAAGAGAATGATTGCTGAATAAAGCGCTGAATGTCACAATGAAAGAATCTAACCAGATTTTGGCTTTCAGCTCTTTTACAGCTCAAGAGAATGAATGCTGAATGAAGCGCTGATTGCACAAATAAGCTGAAAACCTTATACGACGTTGTAATTAAAGGTTATGGGTATCGTTTGGTGTAGAAAGTAACAGAATTGTATCACATCTTCGGTTATCAACTAAATACTAGATAGAGAGCATGCATATTTATATTAATTTTTGAGCTCAGTATTTTAAACTTTTCTGCGCATGCAACATGCGGTACCACACGGCCTTTCTGCACCTTATTTGCTTCTTTTTCTTTCTTTCTTAGTGCTCCCTGGTCTCTGTATGAACAATGTCATTCCTTTGTGTTGGCTCTCAGTTTACTAATTTATTGCTTTTGCAAGGATTTTTCTTACTTTCTTTTTCCCCTGATATTCTGTACAATGTTGCGCTGCTTTTATATCATTTCTTTACGCTTGCTTCCCTTCCGTTTTTTACCGTTTAAGCTTTGTCCGGACATTTTTATGTGACATTCGAGAGTAGAACTTAGTGAGTTACAATTGCATTGATTGCAGAATATTTATTTATTTTCTGCCCTCTTCGCTGTTTTTGTAGCGCTAAAACAATTCCTGGCATTCCTCTATCTGCTATGCAGTAAAGATATTAGAAAACAACAAAAAAAAAATGAGAAGAAATTGAAATAAAGTAAAAGCGCAAGAAATGAGAAATGACCCCTATTAGTAGCTCATATGAGAAATGAGGGCCATATTGCTTATTTTCGAATTTCCTTATTTTTGCTTTACTTTTTTACGTTTCTTCTTCTATTTTAGTTTTAATGTGCATTTTACTTTGCTCTTATTCAATTTGTTCATTTTTTTTGTTGTTTCATTGTTTGTCAGGAATTGCAGCAACAAATTGGGTCACTGATTGTTGGTTTCGGTTAACTCAAGGCTCAGGTGAGTTGTAGCTAAATCATTGATAAATTTTCTATGCATATATATACTTGCATTGTATATATACTTGCATTCGGTTGTTTTCTTGTCTATTTGAATCTATTTCCCAGCCCTGTGCTCCCCACTTGTGTGCTGTCGCCTTCGTGTTTCGGCCTTTCGTTTGTTCAATGGCTTGGAAAAGCGGGTGGCGGCGCTGCCAAAAACTTTTTATTGATGAATTTCAGCTTGACCATTGACAATTCGTTTGCTAAGTTTGGCTCTGGGAATTTCATAAGTTTTCTTTCAATCCATTAGTTTGCATTGAAATTTCGCATTAAGAAAATTAGTTTTGAAAGTCAAATGAAGCGTAAAAATATTGTATTTTTTGTTTTTGATTTGATGTTTGGCATATTTCAAGGTATTGCCGTTATTAGAGGCAGTCAAACCAAAATATTTTATTTAAGCAATTTTTTTAACTTTCTTATCTTTAGTGATGTAGATACATATATGTATATTTAAGTGAAAGTTTTCATCGATTGGTTATCTACCAGGTTGGCTTCGCAGATATTTCAGGTAGGGTACTATTTTTCCTCAGGAGATTTTAGGTTGTTTTTAAAATATTTTTTTCAAGTTATGATTAAATAATATTAATCATTGGTTATGAATTTTAGATACAAGTGATGTCAGCTAATGTCCTCTACTTTCTTCACATGTTGTTTTTAACAAGTCATTGAAATTGTAATACCTCTCTTTTATACACAGGTATATTTTTTTTGAAACCGGATATACTATATTAAGCTAGCCAAGCAGTTTGTAACAGCCAGATGGAAGCGTTGAAGACTCTAGAAACTATATAGCTAAATGATCGGTGTGCTGAGTTGAGTCGATTTAGTCAGATCCGTCAGCATGTTCGTCTATGGTTTTTGAGATATCGCACTGAAATTTTGTGTATGGCCTTTTCTCCCATAGAATCTGTTCATATGTGAGAACCGCCGATATCGGATCACTGTAGCGTATAGCTGTCATACAAACTGAATGTTTAAAATGAAGTCCTGATATGGAAAACTTTTTTATTTTACAAGATATTTTTACGAAACTCGATATATATTATTACCTCAAGCAGCGCTCTGAAATCCGAAGAAATTGTTTAGATCAGACCACTATATCATATAGCTGTCATACAAACTGAATGTTAAAATGAAGTCCTGATATGGAAAACTTTTTTATTTTACAAGATATTTTTACGAAACTCGATATATATTATTACCTCAAGCAGCGCTCTGAAATCCGAAGAAATTGTTTAGATCAGACCACTATATCATATAGCTGTCATACAAACTGACGCATAAAAATCACACTTGAGTATGGAAAACTTTTTCATTTGTCATTACGTCTTCACGAAATTCGACATAAATTAATACCTAAGTTAACCCTATAATCCCCGAAGAAATTGTTCCTATAGGATCACTCTAGCATATAGTTTCCGTACAAATTGACCGAAGAAATTCAATATAAAGACCTTTTGTTACCACTTTATGCTATAAAAAATGCACCTGTGAAAGGTATTATAACTGCGCTGAAGTCGAAGTTATTATCTTTTCTTGTTTTTGTGATATTTTAATAATTTCTGGTAGGATATGCTATCTAAAAGTTGGCAGGAACACATTTATTCGAGGTTACTGGATTTCCCCCATATTTGATTTTTTCACTATAGAAGCCATTATGTTTATACCATATTTATGTTCTTCTTTTTATGTAAACTATTTGCTACATACATACACACATACCACACTTGATCCAGCACTTGAGCGTGAGTGAGCATTTAATAACTCAAAACCACATATTTCATAGGCATCATATTTGTATGCCACTTCACAGACAAATTTATTGCATATATGTAGCACAAAACACAGTTATAAATGTGTGCGTGTGTATGTTTTTTTATGATTTTATTGATTCAACCGCACATCAGGCCAACACTTTCACTTTAGCCCACCAGCCAAGCGTTGTTCAAGTGCAATAAGCCAACTTACATGGCTTGTTGGCCATGACCAAAAAGGACCCAAGCAAAGGCGCCGCAAATGATCAGCTGAGTGAGTGAGCACCATAATATCGGAAATTAGGCGAAAATGGGCGAGTCAAGAGCCTGCAAGTGCGCATAAGTGCGTAAAAAGTGTAGCGTATGTGTGTTTGTGTCTATGTATTAGTGTTAGTAGTTCAGTAGTTTACGTATTTATTTGCCTATTTACGAGCTATAAATTTCCGAGTGCTTTGGTAATGCGTATTTCGTGCTAAACTCGTTGACCGTCGTTTCATGGGGAGCGAAAATGGCACATTTTGCCACATACTGATGAATTTGCGTAAAACGCTATAAGTATTCAATGAACTAAAAGCGAAGATGGCACGTATTTTTAGCTATATACTTGTTTAGATGCTCATATGGGAAATTTAATATGAAAGTGTGGATATAATTAAAATAAGTTAATTTAAATCGAAAATAGAAAAATAGTTATTATAAGTGATAATAGGAACAGCAAGGATATTAAAAAAAAAAAAATAAATAGTAATAATTTTTTAAATTAAAACAACAAAAAACGTTAACTTCACAAATACAAAAGCATATCAATTTGTATGGCACCTATATGCTATAGTTATCCGATCTCAACAATTTCTTCTGAGAATAAACGATTTCATTGAAGGATTATTCATGCCAGATTTCTTGAAGATATCTCTTTAAATGAGTGAGGTCTCCATACAAGATCTTGAATTTGACCAGTCAGTTTGTATGGCAACCAAATGCTATAGTGATCCGATCTGAACAATTTCTTCGGAGATTGATCGATTATGTTAGAAAATAACTCAAGTCCAATTCTGTGAAGATATCTTCTCAAATAAAAAAGATTTCCATACAAGAACTACATTTTGATCGGTCCGCTGGTATGGCAGATATAGCTGCTGTAGCTATTTAGCTGTAGCTATAGTTCTCTAATATTGGTATTTCCAAAAAATTAGCAACTTCTTGGAAAGAAAAAGAAGTGTGTAAAATTTCAAGTCGATATCTCAAAAACTGTTTAACTAATTCGCAATTTTTTTCTGGATTAGAATATCGCCTTAAGAAAAATTTCGATAAACCTTAATTGGTTGGTTAGTTGGTTGAAAAGGCACTGGACCACATGAGGTTTAAGCCTTATCCAGCAATTCTCTGCAATAACTCTATTCCATAAAACTTTTTTTCGCTTAGAAAATACGAAAATAATTTAATGGTTGCCTACTTTTCGGCGCACTGTCATTTAACATAACAATCAAGTTACAGTGCTGTAAAAGTTTCATAAGATGTTAGATGCTCTCACATTCTATTTCACCGCCTTCTTTACTATTAGTCAATCTAATGACATCGAATGGGTTTAATATATTATTGGTAGCTCAAATAGCAAACACACACACAATCGAACCTATAATGGCACAGAGAAGCACAAGTAAATATCACTTGCAGCCGTGCATATGTGTGTATGGGAGATAATAACCGTTTGAAGTGCATTACTTGAGCACACTATTTGAACATTTTGGCTCAAGGCGCACTTGACCATTTTGCCCCACTAATGCCGGCACTCAGGCTCAACGATAATAATGCCAGACGGCAGCAGTTTAAGAGCATTCGGCTCGAGGCGATATGAGCAAGCATACAAATACACACACATAAATACGAAGGCATATAAAACAGTGTGGACATAAATGCCAGCACGTCATATATATATGCGTATAACACACACATATATATGTGTGAATGTATGCTTTTATTACGGCGCATATACTTTATGGCTTGCCAAATCCTTAGTGGATAATGCACTATTCAAGCTTGTAAAAAAAGGAGTACGCACGACACAAACCACATTTTTATTGCTCCACGGGGACTATTTAACGAATACCGAAAATAGAGAAATAAGTAGGTAAGCAAATGGAACTAATAAAACTAACACGGGTAAACACTTATTTAGTCAAAGGAAATTCGAAAAGCAAACAGTACATGGAATGAGGAAAAATGAGAAGTGGAGGAAAGCAAGAAAATAAATATCCCCACCGGCAAACCTAGAATATGTTGTAGTAAGTGCAGCCCTTTCCCTTACACCGTTAGGTATAACGGTATGTAAATAGATGCGCGTTGCGCCAACGGTAGCGGAAGGGCATTCTCATTCATGAAATTACCGCTTTTAGCCTTAATGAGCTTTCACGCCGAAATGATGTCCTTCGGCGGTGTTTCCTATCCACCCCTCACAACGCTTTCACACCGTGCGCTCCCGCCAATCGCTCTCACACAGCGCAGCGTTGAGTGGAGTGGGGTGACTTCCTAAAGAGTCATTATTGTGTGCACGCAATTACGATAATTATAGCGCGATAACAATTGTCCTGGCACTCGTCCTCGTTGCTTAGGTGGCTTTGGCTTGCGTCTTTGCCTTGACGTTTGCCTTTACCTCGGCTACCATTTGTAGTTATTGTTATGACTATTGGTGTTGTTGTTGTGTGTGTACGACCATCAAGTATTTGCATTGATTTGTCTGGCGAATGGTACTGCCTTCGGTTACTCAATCGGCTTGAATCGTTGAGCATGCACGAAATATACATGTATGCGTGTGTGTGAGTGTGTGTGTTGCATTAAGTGTTATTACGCTAGTGGGTTAACATTGTTTGCTGACAATGGCTAAGCAGTGGAATTACTCAAAGGTGGATGCGAAGTTGGGCTGCCCTGTTTCTTCTAAGATAAGTAAATGTCTAACGAAGAAGAGGCTTCAATTTAGAGAATTTGTATGCTAAGATTCTAGAAATTGATCATCTTCTTTATTCGATCTGGCCACACTATAAAATTTTCGTTGCCATTTTGTGATTATGGTATCACATTTACATGAAAAAATTGTCGGCGCCTAAAAACATGCAAACTACTTTTAAATCTATGATAGTAAAAAAGTGATTTCGCCTAAAATTATGCAAATAATTTTTGAAACTTTGAATTGCTGATTCGTTTTGCTCGTTCTAACCACGGCAGAAATTATTCCTTGGTTCTATTATAGAAAAAAAAAATATATATATATTTAAGCCTAATATTTTTATAAAACTTTAAATTGCTGATTCGTTTTGCGCGATCTGGCCGCACTAGCAAATTTTTGTTGTCTTTTTGTGATTATGACATCTCTATTATATGAAAAATTGATCACCGCCTAAAAGTATGCAAATAATTTTAAAAACTTTGAATTGCTGATTCGTTTTGCGCGATCTGGCCATGGGTGAAAATTATTCGTTGGTTCTATTATTGAAAAAACAAAATGATATCCGCCTAAAAATATGCAAAATTTTTTAAAATTTCGAATGACTGATTTTCCATACGAGTATTTGGTCACATTGCAAATGTTCGTTGTTCTTTGTGATTCTACATCTCCATTATAAGAAAAAAAATTATCGCCGCCTAGAAGTATGCAAATAATTTCTAAAATTGTGAATTCCTGATCGGCTTTCATCGATCTGGCCGCACTAAAGAAATTTCGGTGGATTTATGTGTATATATAAAATAATGCCATTTCAGGACAACGAAGCCTTAATGTATGCTAAATTTTTTAAAAACTTGAAATTCCTAATGAGTGAAACTTGAAGTATAGGCACATAAATTAATAAAATATTACAGTTATTTTCAAAAGTAATCACAATTTAAAAAATATGTTGCAAAAATGCTCCACCAGTACTTACTCAGCTCTAATTGTTATCTCATTGCCCGTATTCACCGGTGTCTCCAGCTCGCTGAGCAGCATCGTTTGTAAACCGCAAGAGAATTGGAATTGCAATAGGCCCTTCTGCAGGAACAGCGCCATGTAGTGACCGCCCTTGGTGCCCTGAGCAGCGGCCAGCATTATCAGACCGTTTGTGGCACGTGTGCGCACCTTCAGTTGTACATGCATCGGCAGCACCGAATCCAATGACTCATGATGTGGTATGTCCTTGTGGATGCGGTGCGACACATATGAATCGCCGGAGAAGGCGGCATTCTTGATGATGATGGGTAACTCGCACAGTGCACCTTGGCGGTCAAAGCGGCAAACACACTGTAATTGTTGAGAAAATAATAGAAAAATATTAATACAAAATATTAATTTTTTTTTTCAAAATGTTTCAAAAAATATTAGTGGTGGAGAGATTTTGTGTATTCGTTAGTAAAAAAAATATTTTTTTTGAGATTTTTTCATTTCCCACTTCTGCTCTGAAAGTGTAATTCTCAAAACAACAAAAATTATTTTTTTTGCTTTTGTAAAATTGTTTGTTTTTGCAAAATTCTTTGTTTCTGTAAAAGTTTTTTTTTTAATAAAAATGCTGCCAGTTAAACTTGTGTGGCTGAAATACACACTTTACCCGGGCGCATGGGTCCAATCGTCGAAGTTCTGCATAAAACTCCAAACTATTAAAGCAGTAAATTCCATTGTGCGATTTTGCAACATTACTGTTAACTCTTGTATACCATATATATTTAAATATACCTATATGTGTGTAGTTTATTTGTTTGCCAACATATTTGTCTGTGGCTTGCCAAACTGTCGCTAAACTTTCTCTTCCCTTCCACTGTTACCCATTCACTACGTCGGTGACTACTTGCCACAAATTACAACAAATAAACAATGAAAAATTCTTTAATGACATAATAATTTGAGGTACGATCGTGTGTGAGTGAGTTTAACAACATAATACAGCAACACATATGCTGGCGCTTTTATTTGAGTTTCTTTATGGCAAGGCGACGCTTTTTATTACTGTGTGCTTAAATGTGGAGGGTATAGTTTTAAGTAGTCGCTATACTACTGTATGCTAGTTTGGTAGTTTGCCTGAATGTATGCGTGTTACATACATGCACATATACATACTTTTATGCCAAAAGTTTTTATACTTTTGCAGTCGACAGTGCGTATACGTAACATATGAGATCCTCATGTATGAGTTATATGGGATGAGTTGTACATGGACATATTGACGGGCACAAAAATGATTTAGCTTAGTATTTAAAATATATAAACACACATACATTAGTACATAAAATTGTATACATATTTGTATATATTAGTAATCATATACTTTTTAGCCGCCTTCCTACCAAAGTCAAGTGTTTTATAGCTTCGAATCTGGTTTTTATGTACTACATATACCATATGTGTATGTATTTTTATGATAATTTAATACCAAGTTGGGTGCTTTAAACATTTTTAAACACATTTTTTATGCCAAGTTTATAAAATGATTAAGTAGAGCTACGCATTAATATAAGATTCTTATACTTCAATGTGAAGAATGGGTTTGACATGCAAACAAGTCAACAGTTATCGGAATGAAGGGGAAAAAATAGCCAAAACAAAAAAAAGACCAGCCAAAGCCGCCCAAAAATCAAGGTGATGCTCATTGTGTTTTCGATATTTGTGGTTTGTTGCATCGTGAATTTGTTCCGGAGGAACAGACGGTGAATAAGTAGTTCTATTTGACCGCATTTAGGCATTTGAGTGAGAATATCTGTCGAAAACGGCTGGAATTGTGTTCTTCCACAAGGAAATTTACGGGATGATAATGCACCAACGCATCGAGCCACGATTGTGACCGAATTTAAAGCCAAAAACGCAATGAATACCATCGACCTACCCCCGTATTCATCAGATTTGGCTTCGTGTAAGTTTTTCTTGTTCTCCAAACTAAATATGTCGCTCCGTGGAACCCGTTTTCAGTCGATCGAAGAGATAAGACGAAATTCGCTGAAGGAGCTGAAGGGCATCCCAAAGAGTGTCTATGAAAAGTTGCTTAAGGATTGGAAAAATCGTTGGCATAAGTGTGTTACAGATGGTTTTGTCATAATGTACATCAAGTGTAGTGAGCATGCTATAGTACCCCCAGACGTATGAGCAACGCAGAATCTATAGGCACAGCATGACATATGAATCGATTTCGGTAACATTAGTGATAATAAGCTAAGTTATGGCATCTTTAATAAAATAATAATTATTACTAAATATGTCACTAGCTCAGCTTAATACCTAATCAAGTAGGAATTAATTACAATTTTTGTATTCACACTTCAATTCAGCAATTTTTTTTTTTTTTTTTTTAACTTTTTACTAATAACATTGACCTAAAGTCTGTTGGCAACATCATAAAATAATTCTTTTCCAACGAAATTTTTCCCTTGTGCTATTTTTGTAAAATACTTATATTAAGAACTTTTTTGTTTAAGTGTGGCAACCTTGTAGCAATTGAAGCACTTTTGTTTGAGTTTTAGAAATGATTTAAGTTTTTGGATGCATACCAGTTGAAGAAATTTCGGTATTGCAATTTTTGTTCTCAAAAATTACCCTTAAATCATGTGGCAACTCCATAGAATAATTTTCTTGTAACCAATACGTTTTACTACTAATTTAATAGACTTAAGAATATTAAGCATTTAAAAATTTTAATGAGTTTTTTTTTAAAGTGTGGCAACCTTGTAGCAATTTAAACGCTTGTATTTGAGCGTCAGAAACGATTTAAATTTTTATGTGCAGATTTCTATTTTTAAACATTTGTCTGAAGTCGAGTGGCAACTCCGAAAAATATGACATAATTTTATAACGAAGTTTAGTCATAAACTTTTCTAGAAGGTTTATGTTTTTCAAAAAAAATTTTTGAAAGTGTGGCAACGTCGTAGCAACTGAAACACTGATGTTTGAGCTATAGAAACGATTCAAAAGTTTGTGTGCGGACTTCAATTTAAATTATTTAGTTTTCTTCGAATTTCGTTTTTCAACATTTATCTAAAGTCGAGTGGCAACTCCGTAAAATATTACAATATTTTTATAACCAAGTTTGCTTTTGACAAAGTTTTGTGAAATGTCTAATGCATTTCACGCATTTAGAAATTTTGATGAATTTTGTTTGCAAGTGTGGCAACCTCGTAGCAACTAAAACACTTATGAATTGTTAGAATAACTTGTGAGGACTAATAAGAGGTTAATAATGCAATTTTTTTATACTTACAGTTTGTTTAATATAAAGTTATTAAAAAAAATATTTTTAAAAAATTTTTAGAATGATTAAAATTAAAAATGTTAACAAATATTTTTAAAAATTTTTAAAAGAAATCAATTTTTTAATAATATATTTTTATTTTTTAAATATATTTTTTCAATAATTTTTAAAATATTTTTTAAAATGATTAAATTTTTAAAAACATTTTTTTAATATTTAATTTATTTTTTTTTAATATTTTATTTTAGTATTTTTTTTTTTAAATAACTTTGAATTTTTTTTATTTTATTGTTTTTTATCATTTCGCATTAGATATCCGTATTGTTATAGCACTTTTCACACAACTCTCACCCACAGTGCGTACAGCATATTTATTACAACAACAATTCACGGGGAAGCAGCTGACTTCTGTACTTGCCTGCCGTTGTGTTTGTTTACCGTTGCTGCTGGCTGCAGTGTGTGTCATAAGCATTAGTGTTAGTAAACAGTTAGAAATCGCCTGGGTACGTAGGTTTTAAGTTAAGTGAAAACACACACGCAAACATGCGTTGACACATAACTATTCAACACATACGCTAGAGACGCACGTTTGTGCAACTTGGCTTTATGCGCTGTGTTGCAAGCCACTTACTTACGGGCTGCTGTTTTATGCAACAAACTTTTTGTGGTTCAAATTAAAGTTGACTTAAAAGTGCGCTGCGGCAAAAGAACTTACTTAATGCCACAAGATAATGGAATTACACACACAAGCGAAGCGCGTTGCCACTTGGCACACAGGTGCATGCAAATATGAGTGTGTGCGCACAAAGCACACGTGACGTGGTGGTGGCAAGTGCACTTCGGCACAGGCCTACAGAGACAGATACAACAGCGGGTACGACAACAACAACAATAATAAAACAACAGCTAACACTAATGTCGCTGCAGCTTTGGAAAGTTGTTGTTGCCACGTTGTTTGTCAGCTTTATGCCGCAAGGTCACCTTTTCACACCGACACACACACATGTATGCATGTGTTGGCGTATTGTACCTGTGACATTAAGCGCCTGCACAAATATGCGAGCGCTGCTTGCCACAATTCGGTTGTGGGCTCAGCAGACGTCAACTACTTTGCGAAAGCGACAACATTGTCGACAACTTGCTTAACTCTGTGCTCGCTGATGTTGCAAGCAACAACTTTTGCTACAAAAAATATGAGAAAAAGAAATAAAAAATAGAAAAAAAAATTAAAAAAAATAGAAAAAAAAAAAAAAAATAGAAAAATTAAAAAACAAAAAATAAAATAATTTACAACATTACAACAGAAACTAAAAAAAAATATGAAAAAATTTATAACATAAATAAAAAAAGAATTTAAAAAAATTATGAAGAAGTCCATTTAACATGGTTTCAAAAAGAAAAGTTCAGAAATGAACGACGCATTTCCCTGCAAAGCCGCCGCTCAATCGCAAACCGCTGCGTACAAGCGCTGCGCGTGTTGCGTTGCGTCGGACCTCTGGTCCAGCCTCTCTGTCATGCTGATAGTTTAATTACTTATGAAAAATAAAGTGGCAAGCCAACGGAGTTCATGTCAGTGGGCAGGTCGTAGGCGAAAACTTTGACACAAATGGCCGCAGTGTTCGTACGCTCGCTCGCTCGCACTCGCCACTCAATTCAAACGGTGCTAAAAGGTTAATGCATGCACACAGCCAGCCATGCACCTTTGTGTGCGCTTGTATGTGTGGCTTTATGGTGTATAAAAGCTGCCTTTGCATATGCAAACTAGCGGCGCTTCACACACTACCACATGCGAAAAAGTTCATAAAGTGTCATGTGCAGCGGCAGTCAGGTGGCAGGTAGCTGTCAGCTTATCAAGCGCTCACATGCAAAAATGAATGTATGTGTGTGTGTTACTGTGCGTTTTTTCACTTGTAAACTATTGCCTAGCAGATAAATGCTGGGAAAATTAAATTCGTGTGCTTACAATTGCCTGCGGTGTGTTTGCGCCTTAAAGTGTGCTTCTGTAAATATTAAAGTGAATACAAACTCTTTAATATTTTGCCTTGGATGCCGCTTTGAAATAATTGTGGTCTGCTCTTACGTAAAAAAATTTAATCATTTGTCTTTGACTACTAACAACTACAAACCAAATTTATATTGTTTTTAATCATGGACTTGATGTACGCCTATCTGTCGGTATATATGCGGATTAGTCTCTCAGTTTTGTATATACAGCTGAAAATTGCACACACACTTTTTTACCCAAAAAACTGCTTATTTGTCGAAATCACCGATATCGGATTACTATAGCATATAGCTGCCATATAAACTAGATCGATCAAAACTAAGTGCTTGTATGAAAAACTTTTTTATTTAATGAGATATCATTACGATATTAAGCAGGTATCATTTGCCACGGCAACACTATAAGCTCAGAAGAAATTGTTCAGATCGGTTAACCATAACATATAGCTGCCATATAAACTTGACGATCAAACTAAGTGCTTGTATGAAAAGCTTTTTTATTTGATGAGATATCATTACGAAATTTCGTATAAATTATTTGCCAGACAACTCTACAATCTCTGAAAAAATTGTTCTGATCAGCCTCCTAAAACATATAGCTGCCATATAAACTTCACGTTCAAAATAAATATAAATATTTTTTATACCCCTTCAATGCTAAAAGAAGTCCACCTGTGCTAGGTATGATATTTTTGTTGCAGCATTTTTTTTTTATTTTTTATATTTTTCAAATATCCGTTAATTTACTTCAATATCCTGAGTAGCTCATGTGCCGCATGTATGAGTTCGAAGTATTCCACAATTAACTTGCGTTGGCTACGCTTTCAGTCTAATAACTTTAAGACCACTTAGGCGTAAATTTCTTTAGAAAATAATCCTGCAATGTTGTATTGCCGCTTACATTCTAATATTTTTATTAATAACTAGATGGAATGATTGTGCAAACGTTATCCTGTCCAAACGTGAGCTTACTGTTATTAACGAGTTCAGTCAACTGATTTTTCTTTTAATTGAGTTGAGCTATAAGTTGATAAACAATGTTTTTCGCCGAATCACGAACGAAGAACTTTGATGGCTTTCTACAGCAAAAATCACGCAAGCTATAATGGGACAGGTGGGTAGTTTGTAGTTCTCATACATACATCACATAAAAAAATGTGGTCTCAGAGCATCACTGCGATTATGAAATTATTCGGAAACTGCAGTGAGTGAGTCACTATGATAAATGATGGTTCTACGCTTGGAGCGTTACTTTAACACATAACTATTTTTTTTGTCAAATATCATGCCAATTTGTAGCTTTGTCTTTTTGTTTTAATGTAAATGATTTTTCTACTTGCGAAACATAGCATTCAATATTAAATGTGTTTTATATCAACCACTTGACTGCAGCGCCATCTAGCGTATATAATTTTTTACTCAAATATGTCTTCAAAAATTCATTTCTACCCTCCAAATACAGAAAATGGGTTCTAGCCTTGTTTCCTAATAAAATAGTTTATTTTTATTATTGGTCAGCGGTTGGTAAGCATAGAAGTCCAGTCGAAAACGGCGTAAACATACATAATGAAATCAAAAAATATCGTATTTATCAAGGTTTAATCGTATTTCCCTGATTTGGGTTTGAAGCTAAGCTAAAATTCTTCAAAAGCCGGTGAATATGCTAACGAATAGATTGGAACGTTGATTTGACACCTGTTGTAATGTTATACGAAAAAGCACTGGTTATTAGTCTTATTAGTATAAGGAGCTAGGACATCAATGGAAATAGTGAGCGCTTACTGTTACTTATGTACGCGTAGAAACGCCTCTTTAAGCAGATATTTTAAATATTTCTAAAATATAATATTGATCAAAATTGCTTCTGAAAATCAATAACAAAATGCGTGTTTCATTTCTTTGCTGACAAAAATGTATTTTTATGAATAATTGATATTTTACTTGATGGATACACTTCAAGATTGTCGAAGTAATATTGTTTGCGAGATTTTAAAACTCTTCGTGTATTTAATATCACGATCAGTTTCTTTTACTTAAGCTAAAAACTTTTTTTCCTTTTGAAACCAGAAAATTTCGCAGCTGTCAAGATTTAAACGTATTTCCTTGATTTTGGTATGAAACTAAGCTAAAATTCTGCAAAGGTTGGAGTATATGCTAGCAAATACGTTGAAATGTTGATTTGAGATCCTGCTGCCAGATTAGAGGGAGAAGCACTGGCTATTACTGTTATCAAAGAATATCATGAAAACTGCCATAGGCATATATGAAAGGTATTTGCATGATATATACACTTCGAGACTGTCTGTCGTGTTAAGCAATAATTTTCAGACGATTTTGGAATTAGTCGTGATATACATAATATCCAAATTCCTTTTATCAAAGCGAGTTGCTTACGTGCCTTTTGAAACCAAAAAAATATTTGGTCTTCCAAGGTTTAAGCGTATTTTCTTCATATGGGTTTGAAACTAAGCTAATATTCAGCAGATGATGGAAAACCTTGCTAAAGAATAAACTTGAACGTTGATTTCAAACCTACTGCCATATTCCAGCTCAGATTAAAGGCTACTCGAGTTTATTAAAGAACACTGCATCGTTTATTAATTAAATTCTTTAAATCTTTTCGATAAACTTGCGTTTAATATTCCCATAAAAGTCTGTGTGTGTGCTTACTTAATAATATAGGCAAACAGCTATTTGCAAACGTGCATAACTCAGCCAAAGGGAATACATATGCTCATGCGAATTGCGTAATTAAACGGAAATTTTTAAGCACATACTACTTTTTATAAAATTATGAGGGTGAAGAGAGATGAAAAATGCTCCGTGAATTCACAATAATTTCACGCAACACAAGAAGCGACTTTAATTGGCCAGCGCTGCTTCATTTGCTTTGTGTTGTTTTTATTTGCTCTTGTTGTTATTTTGAAATAAAAGTTTGTTGTGCATTATGGCCAGTTGTGTTGTTGTTGTTGTAGTGGTGTTTTTGTTGTTTAAGTTTTGCCGTTAATTGCGTTAAATACGCCCTCATTTATGAAATGTCAGTGTTGTTGTGGTATTTGCGGTGTAAACAACCGTTAAATGCAAATCAGCTCATCAAAGGTAGTTTGCGGACGTATACCGTTACAGTGCCACGTGCATTTGCGCTGCAGTTGTATATAGTGTTAAGTTTACCGTTAAGTTCTAAAGTAAAATTGCGCATATTAATTGGCAACGCCACCAGTTTCCGCTCATTGTGAGTTGAAGCAGAAAATTTGAAACTATCAAAGGCGACGTTGTGGTGGTTTAAAGCCAATTGGGTTTCAATAAATGGCAAGCATTTTGATTTAACTCTTTTTTTGAAATAACATTAATAAACAAGTGGTTCCGGATTGATTTTTACATTTACATTTGTATGTGGCTGATAAGTTCATTATGCGTTTTCGTTATTTTATGTGTAAAATAAGGAAAACTAATTAGGATAATTAATAATTAAGATAATTAATGATGATGTAGAACATAAAGGTTTCCAAATCTCGAAACTGACTTTTTGCATATACAAATATTTTTGACCTTAGTTCACATTTGAACGATCGTACGACACAGCGTATACGCAACCCTATTGCTAAGTATCACTTGTGCGACGCATACATTGTAATAGTTTAAAATTTTACAAAAATAAGAGAAAACATTAACTTCGGCAGCAACGAAACCTAAATACCTTTCACAGCTGCATTTCTTATACTTTAAGGGTTATAAAAAATATATATTTTTCATTTTGATCAGTCAGTTTGTATGGCAGCTATATGCTATAGTGATTCGATCTGCACAATATCCACGGAGATTATAGCGCTGCCTTTGAAAATAATCCATAAGAAATTTAATAAAAATATCTTATCAAATAAAGAAGTTTTCCATACAAAAACTAAATTTTGGTTGGTCAATTTGTATGGCAGCTATATACTACACGGGTCCGATATGAAAAATATGTCGGGGGATTATGGCACTCCTCCAGGCAATAATCTGTACCAAATTTAATAAAAATATTTCGTCAAATAAAAAAGTTTTCCATACAAAGATCTAATTTTGAACGCTTACTTTGCATGACAGCCATATGCTATAGTAAGCCGATCTGAACAATTTCTTCGGAGATTATAGAGTTGGCTATGTTTATAACGCATGCCAAATTTTGTGACTATACCTTGTCAAATAAAAAAGTTTTCCCTACAAAGACATAATTTTGAACGCTCAGTTTGTATGGCAGCCATATGCTATAGTAGGTCGATCTGAACAATTTCTTCGGAGATTATAAGGTTGCGGTTTACACGAATCTATACCTAATTTTGTAAAGTTATCTTGTCAAATAAAAAAGTTTTCCATACAAGCACCTTTCTTGGATCTATTACATAGTTTGAACCTTTTGGAGAGATTTTCAATAAAACCACTATTTATAAAAACCTTGTTTACTACATTTCTCTATTATAATAAAATAATTATATTTTCTTCGAATAAAATATTTTTTAAATATTTACATGGACAAATTATATCCAGTAGATGATGATGATGAACCAAAGCCGACCATTTCCTGCGGTCACAATTTTGTTTACATGCTGAAGCGTAAAATATTGAGTTGCACTTTCGGCTAGAATATCAATTTTGTGCATAATATATGATAATTTAATTAATGTTTTATTCAATGGCAGAAATCCAAAACAACAAACAATTAAAAAACCAACAACAGCTTTATATTAATTTATTTGCAAATTAATTATGAGTGAGATTTAAATGTATTGCTAACAGTGTGGTGACCATAATTGATTGAATTACTGTCACTGAAGACTTTATTGACTCATAACAAAAGAATTAATTTCAATTGACAAGGATTTTACAAATGCATTGACGAGGCTTTCCACTAAACGCACGTATACGTGTTACTAATGACGACGTTGTAAGGCAACACCATTGTATGTAATGTTATGTGTGTTGCTGTACATGTGTACAAACTTTTGTCAGTGCAAGAAGAAAAAAATAAAAAAAATATTTCTATCAACAAATTGCTGTCGAGAACTATATTTGGCACATTATGCAATTTATATTCAATTAATTAATACAGGTATTAAATTCTATATAGCACGTAATTAAAGAGAAAAGGAGTGAATGTAAAGTGGCAATCATCATTTTTTGTATAGGAGGGTTCGGGAGCTACTTAAAATGATCTCATCCGCTCTTTGGATTTAAGTAACACTGAGTGGGATAAGCCTCCTCAACATCGCAAATAAGGTTCCATCGAGCGTATTGTATTGAAGATTATTCACCATAAACCAAATCTTGGAAAAGACCTGTGAAAAGAGGATCGACACACACCACCTATTCGTCGATTTTAAAGCTTGTTTTGATAGGTCAAAAAGGAGCTGCCTATATGCCGCGATGTTGAGCAATATCAAAAGATCAGCCAATATCGGAAAGGACCTCTCCGAGCCGTTCGATATAAAATCAGGTTTCAGGCAAGGCGACCCCCTATCGTGCGACTTTTCAATCGACTGCTGGAGAAAATAATTCGAGCTGCAGAAGTTAGTAGAAAAGGCACAACTCTTTTAGAGTGTACAGCAGCTGGCATACGTCGATGATATTGATATCATGGGCCCCAACAACCGTTTTTCGTTCTCTAGAATGGATAAAGAAGCAAAGCAATGGGTTTATTAGTGAACGAGGGCAAGACGAAATATCTCCTGTCATCAAACAAACAGTCGTCGGACTCGCGACTTGGCTCCCACGTCACTGTTGACAGTCATATTTTCGAAGTCGTAAATAATTTCGTCTATCTGGGAACCAGTATTAGCACGAACAGCATTGTTAGCCTCGAAATCCAACGCATAATAGCTCTTGATAACAGGTGGTACTTCGGATTGAGTAGGCAATTGAGAAGAAAAGTCCCCTCTCGACGACAAAGACCAAACTCCATATACCACTTATCAGTCCCGTCCTGCTCTATGGTGCAGAGGCATGAGTGATGACAGCATCTGATGAGTCGACGTTACAAGTTTTCGAGAGAAAAGTTCTGTGGAAGATTTATGGTTCTTTGCGCATTGGCAATGGCGAATAAGCGCAGGAAAAGGAAGATCTCCAAACAGCGAAAAGGAAGAACGACTGGTGCGCTGTTGTAAACTCGGCTATAATTACGTAAGCGGTGTCTACGCAAATAAAGAAGAGGAAGAAGAACACAGAGGTTAATACAACTTCTCCTTTTCAATTTATTCAGTTATTATATATACATATTTGAGCGAAATATACGGCTTGAAGTTAACAGGAATGACTGAAAACACCTTATTAGACTTAGGGCGGCTTACGAGAATAAGAAATAGAAAAATTATTTTCAAAATATGGTACAGATATTTTCTAATATACCTGTATGCTGACAGGTTTATACGTGAATGTCGGAAGTTTTCGTGGATAATTTGGGATCTTTGACAGGAATAGTCAATCCTGAAATTATAATGACAAAAATCGGTCAGAGGCTGGTCGGCAACCAATGTCAGCTAAAGACAGGTGAGGTTCATAGACTCAGTGCTAGAACGCGAAATGAGAACTAGTATCGAACTCGTTCCCATTCCGATGTGAGCGGTTCAGGTCTACTATCAAAGTAAAGGCTCAATGCTGAAAGAAGCTGCTCTTCGGAGCAGTAAGTGGACTGCTACTTTAATAGCAGCCACATTATAGTAGTCAGGTAGCCTATTGCTAATTTGATGGAGAAGTCCTTACAGAAGCTTCATCCTCCAATCTTCCCTTCTAACTTGAATCCATCCATAAAAAATTCACCGCGTCTTATCTTTAGTGACGTCTCCCTGTCCACCAGGAGCAACCTCTGCGATTCAGTGATTCAAGTGCATCCCTATCATTCTTTCCTGATTTTTATCAAACTTTGACTGGTATCACAGGTATTATATGAGTTATATTAACTGTGAGACTGAAACTCGGATCTAGGCGTCTTTTTTATTTTTTTGGATCACTACGGCATAAAACTTAAGAATTGGTACAAGGAATTAATCTTACAAGTTTTAAGGGATTTTGAAAAACAATATTAAAAAGGTGGCCTTCATTGAAGACATAGCCTGCTAGGAGTCGGAAAGAGGACTGAGAAAGTCTGTCATTTATGATAAAATTCGAAGGAAAGAAATTGAAAGCACTCTTAAAAAATCTGATTGAAGAGAGTAGTGGAAGAAATATTTGAATTTTTTTTAAGAAAAAACAAGAAAAAACGTTAACTTCGGTTGCACCGAAGCTAAATACCCTTCACAGGTGAATTTCTGTTAGTAACTATGTGTCCAGTTTGTATGGAAGCTATATGCTATAGTAACCCGTTCTGAACAAGTTTTTTAGAGATTACATTGTTACCTTAAAAAATAATCTATACCAAATTTCGTGAATATATCTTGTCAAATGTGAAAGTTGTCCATACAAGAACTTGATTCCGATCGTTCAGTCTGTATGGCAGCTATATGCTATAGGTAACCGATCTGAACAATTTCTTCGAAGATTACATTGTTGCCTTAGAAAATAATATATACCAAATTTCGTGAATATATCTGGTCAAATGTGAAAGTTTTCCATACAAGAACTTGATTCCGATCGTTCAGTTTATATGGTAGCTATATGCTATAGTTAACCGATCTGAAAAATTTTCTCGGATATTACATTTCTGCCCTAGAAAATAATTTATACCAAATTTGGTGAAGATACATTGTCAAATGCGAAAGTTTTCCATATGAGAACTTGATTCCGATCGTTCAGTTTATATGGCAGCTATATGTTATAGTGGTCCGATATCGGCCGTTCCGACAAATGAGCAGCTTGAAAATGACGTTTGCAAAATTTCAAAAGGATATCTTAAAAACTGAGGGACTAGTTCGTATATATACAGACAGACGGACAGACGGACAGACAGACGGACATAGCTAAATCGACTTAGCTCAACATACTGATCATTTATATATAAGTATACTTTATAGGGCCTCCGACGCTTCCTTCTGGGTGTTACAAACATCGTGACAAACTTAATATACCCTGTTCAGGGTATAAATAGAAAATTGGAAGACGGGGGACCTTCCCGATGCACTTAAAAGTTCATACTTGCAGAGATTTTCTAAGAGGTGTTCAGAAGCCTTTTCAGAGTATCAAGCAAAACAAAAGTTCGGTATTTTTGGTCCACCCTAATAAAATTACCACTTCCTGGTACAAGAGACCAGAGAGAGGTGTCTAAGAACCTACTTTTCGGAGTACTACGCGAAAAAATTGTGTTTTTTGACTCACCCTAACGTATACCTATATATATAACCGATATATGACTAAAGTTATCAAGGGCCGATGGTTGATGATAAATGCTAATGCGGTTAACTTGAATTTGATTTTGTTGCCTACGAAGTTGGCGAAATTTAAATATTTACAAAGGCGAGCATCAAAGCTTCAAATACAAACCAACCTGCAAGCATTAAGCATGTGTAATAAGCCGCGCGGCAGCTTCGTACCTTTTCCCATATGTGCTAATCCCTTAACCTTCAAGTAATAACCTAACGCAGTTGCCGCCTGTAATGGCGTTCATCACTTCAGCAGACCGTTAATGTGCTTTAGGCTATTAACTACACAGACGCATATGCTTTTTCCAGTTACTTACCCGTGAACCCTCCGATGTCGTGACACAAGTGCCGCCATTATAGCAGCCCATTTTAATGCAATCCACTTCGGTGGTATTATCAACGCCACCGGCGCCACCAACAGGCGTCGCGCCGCCGCGTGCTATGCCCGTTTCAACGCCCGTGGCCACCGTATTGGCGCTCTCCACTTCCTCGCTGCTGGCCACTGTCGTGGTGACGGGTTTGCTGCTTGGCGGCGCATAGGTGCTGTAGATTGGCACGGTGGTGGTTGGCGCTGGTGGTAAAGTGGTGTATGCTGGTGCGGGTGTGCCGGGAGCAGGCGCTAGTTCCGTCGGTGGCGGATATGTGGCCACCACTGTTGGTGTTGCCGTTGACGGCGGTGATGGTGGTGGCGGCAGCGTTGTTACTGGCAATGGCGCGGCGGGTATTGATGGTTCTGTTGGCGGTATGGTTGGTGGTGGTGGCGGTGGTTGTGTAGTCTCCACAGATTCTGGCTCGGGCGCAAGAGTTGTTGGTAACGGCACCGACACTGTCGGCGTTGCAGCTGGGCGTGGCGTTGTGGTGTGGCTAACCAAATCGTCGGTATAGAGTGGTTGTGTTGTGGTAACCTCGGCAGTTGTTGGCAATGGCGCTGCCACAGTGGTGGGCGCACCTTCATAATGATGTCGATGTGTGGTGTGGTAGTGCGTATGCTCGGTGGTATGCGTCGTCACGTGCGGATAGATGTGCGTCTGTGTGGTTTGTGGCGGTTGTGTATGTTCCTCAACGCTAGTTGGCGGCGCATGTGTGCTGTGGTGATGGTGGTGGTGGTGATGATGATGATGGTGCGCGTCTGGTCGTTCTGCAGGCACACCGGTTGTCGGTGTCACAGTTGACGGCGCAACTTCGCCACCGGGCTGTGGGTGCAAAGTGCTGCCAATACGCACAATGGTGGATGTCAACGATGGCGGTGTTGAGGGATAGGTTGTAGGTCGTCCAGTAGTTATCATGCTCAAGTCTTTGCTGGTGAAGTCCTTGTAACGTGTGGTGACCGCAACTTCGGGGTATTCTGTGAAGAATGGCGCGACCGTGGTGGTTATACGATGTGGTGCGGTCACATCTTGGTCCGGATACTCAGGGTACTCGGTGGGAATGTGTTTGCCAGGCAGGTCTGGTAATATATGCACTGTGCTGCTGGGGAAGAATATCGTAGGTGTTGGCCGCAGAGAGGTGGGTCTTGCAGTGGAGTAGTCAATGGAAAAAGTGGTCTCGATGGTGGTAACATAGTGCTTGAATGGTGGACGTGTGGAATAAGTGATGGCTGGACCTTCATCCGATTCAGCACTCTTCGAAACTGCAGATGAGCCAGGTGTATAGTCTGAGCCCGCGGCACTTATTGTTGTTTTGGCCGTCGTAGGCACACCTTCCTCTGCGCTACTAGCATCCACATGTGAGGGCGTCGTATACTCATCGGAGGTACCGCCCTCAACCGACGCACTACCTTCGGACGAGTAGGACGACTCAACGCTACTACCCGACTCAGCTGTGTACGAACGTGATGCCTCCGTGGTATGCGGCTTTTCCTCCGATGAAACGGATATGGCGCTGCCTGCTGTAGTGGCGGTCTCAGGCGGTGGCTTGGCTTTTTCTGCACCAACGCCCGCACCAGCCTCTTCCTCAGTTTCTTCGGTCTCTGCGGATGTGGACACTGATACTGCGCCGCCTGGCGCCGCTGTTGTTGTTGTCACCACAGGTGCGGCAGACACATGCGGTGTCACTTCCGCTGTCATTGTCGTCGTTACGGGTGCAGCAGCCGTCGGTGTAATTGGTCGTATTATTGTTGTCGGTGGCAGTGTTGATATGCTCACCGTATAATTGCAATCTAACGAATCCTCGCCAATCATTAGACACTCGCAGAGCATGCCCGTCAACAGCGGTGGACATGAGCATGAAAACGTGTCAACACCGTCAATACAAACACCACCGTTCATGCAACGCGGTCCCAATTGGCACTCATCATATTGATACTCACACTTTTCGCCATGATAGTCGGGCACACAATAGCAGGTCGGTATGCCCTCCTCCATCAGGCACAGCGCATTGTTCTGACACGGATTGTCCGCACAAATGAGTATCTCCTCCTCGCAATTGTTCCCCGTATAGCCCATCGGACAGGCGCACACATACGATGCCAGTTTATCCACGCACACACCGCCATTCTGACACGGCGCCGATTCGCACTCGTTGATCTCTTCCTGACAGATGCGTCCATGCCAGCCGGCGGTACATTCGCAAGAGAACTCCAGGCCAGGTCCTTCAATACATTCGCCGCCATTCTGGCAACGCGCGCCGGTGCCTGCAATGTGACAGAGATTGTGTGCGTGAGTATGGCGAAAGAGTGACAATGTTGATTGAATGTGAAGCGGACATTAGTTGGTGTATAGGTCGCGCGGGTTTCATTGAAAGTAAAAAGCGCGTGTGTGTGTGTGTTTGTATGAATTTTGGTTTGATAATAAAATTGAATTTTATATTTTTTGACATGCACGTGCGCTCGATTGGCGTTTGGCCTCGCGCGTACTTACCCGTCTCGCAGACAGCCACATCGATTTCACAATTGATGCCCAAGTAGCCCGGCTGACAGGTGCAGGTGTAGCCATTGTTCCGGTCACGACAATGTCCACCATTTTGACACGGATTCGACATGCATTCATCGACGTTTTCCTCGCAATTGATTCCTGTTGTACATGAAAGCAGAAAAGAAGAAAAATACCCTTGAGTTGAGTGAGAAAAATTCAATTAACGGAGTGGAAAACTGTTTTCGTTCAGGTTAATCAACGACTCTACTTCGTACTCGCTTGCTTTTTGAAATGAGAAGGCTACATTTGGCAATATATTGTTGTTAGTTATATAAAATTAATATAAGTATAGCACATCAGTGTTGAAAAATATCTGTTTTCACATAAAATTATGTATTTTCTTTCTTCTTTACTTGCAGAGTTCGCTTGGGAAACTTAGGCGTTTAAATTGAGGTGAGTTAAACACACATATGGCTCGGAAAGCCCAATTAAATTACTCTAGTGGATTCGTATTGAACTACCAGCGCTGCAGTTTTTCAGTAATTCTTAGTCATACATATATACCCGACCCTCTGACTTCTTCAGTTCAGGCATGGTTTAACCCAGCGAAGGCCAGGAGACTGGTTAAGGTGCCTTTTATACCGAAAGTCCGAAGGAGCTCTCACGTTGGTGCCAAGACTTTCAGGCCCATCAGCCTATCTTTCTTTCCTCTGAAAACGTTGGAGAGACTTATGGATCTGTTTATAGGAGCAGAATGCCAAGAGTTGAAACTGTTAAGCGTCCAGAATGCCTTCATCAAAGGCAGGTCGTTCAACCCTGCTTTGCATGATGTAGTGTGATGGTTGGAGGAAGCACTAATGACATTATGTACAAGGAATTTTCTGTAGGCACCTTTGTCGATATCAAGGGGATCTTCAACAGTGTAACGCCAAAGGTGCACCTCAAATACCTCATATATAGTCTTTTTTGCGACAGAATGGCCTTGGCGGCAGTTGCGTAGTGCAAAGACATCCCGAAAGGTTAACTAGGCACTCTGCAGAGCGGGGTGCTTTCCTACGGTTTTGGAGTTTGGCGGCTAAAAATCCACTTAAAAATCTCAAGGAACGCTGAAGACGTTGTTCTTATGGTTAAAGGAACATTTCTAAATATCTTTATGATCTAACCGAAGGACACCTCAACGTGGTATCCGACTGGGCGAATGAAAGCCGTCAACCCAATTAAAACTGAAATGGTTTTCTTTACCAGACGGTATAAGAATCCAGAAGTGACTGTTCCCTCATTCGAAGGCTCATATCTTCATCCTGTTTATAGGGTGACATACTTAGGGCTCGTCGTTGACAAAAAGCTTTCAACGAGGTCAAACATTGAGGAGAAAGTAAGAAAAGCATCTCCTGCTTTATATTCCTGCAGAGTAGCTATAAGGAAAGGTGGAGACTCTCATCAAAGTCAACTCAAATAGCAACGAAGTCACAAAAACGTTGTTAAGCAAATACTTAATGCTTTGTAGTGCATTCGACTGGTGGAGGCGCTCGAAATTAGGCAATACGTGCTAAGAAGCTTGAACGTGTCCAAAGAACGGCTCTCATATACATCTGAGGTGTACTGAGGATTTTACTGAAACCAAAACTTAATGTAATTTTACGCTCGTGGACATTGCTGACTGGTGCATTGCCGCTAAGTGCGCTCTAAGGCTCAGGGAAGCTGTGATATGAAAGGATCCAAAAAAGGACAGGTTGAAATTTGCTCCTCCTTCTACTGCACTCCTGAAAACTTGTATAATTTCGTCTGAGAGGCTACTTTTTGTGCCTCTTCTCTGCTCATATACTGACCAAGGACGTTTGAGTGAGGAGGATTCGCTGGAGAAGAGGTCCATTGAGCTTCTTCCCGATTGGATCGAAGCTAGGAGGAAAGGTTTGAGAGAGAGAGTTTTCCGTAAGGAGCTCTGCGTCAATCTTAGTTTTAGGCTATCGGATTATAGTGTTCTTCAGGCAGAAGTGAGAGGTTGACGTATTTCTATGAAATGCAGTCTCTTTCAGTGAGATGAGCTTTCAGTTCGACAGCAGAGCGGCACTACAAGCACTGAGCTAGCTCGTTAACAGTTCGCGCAAAGCTAGTCAAGTAGTGTCTGTTCTCGCTAAAAATATCGTGCAGATACTTCATCATCAGATATATTTTGGGTGCCTGGAGAGCTAATGAGCTAGTCCCCGCTTCTATCGAAATGAGACCGAGATTAGCAATACTGATGATTTTATTTTGATTTAGTAGGACCCTTGATTTTCATAAACCAAGTGGAAGTCATCACATCTTGCCTATGTTAATATTCAGATCTTTGTTTTTATTTTCGTATAAGAGAAATATTCATTTAATAATGTTTTCTTAATAAAAACGCCAACTAGAGTTGCTATAAAAATTCCATACCTAAAATTTTCTCCAAACGGATTTCATTGAACATTCAATTTATAAATAAGTCTGTACATTAGCGTAATTTCGTTGTTATTGCGTGTAAACCGTTACATTTACAGTTATATTGTACGTTCATTGTACAAAAAACCACAATTCATCCAGAACACAGGAGTACGTGTGTTCTAGGAACTCACTCGCAAGGCAAGAAAATCTTATCTGCCATTTTCACTTAGCACTCACACATTTTCACATACAAACACACCCACACATGTATATACATATGCGTGTATGTGTTATTATGTGCTTGGGTTGTAGCTTGAAATTGCAATTTTCTCTTAAAAGCAAATAATGCCACACAATAGTTCAACGCGCGAGAAAAATTACAAAGTGAAATTCGATCGAAGAAAAAAATAGACAGACGGAGGAGGAAAAACGAAGAAGCAAAATTGCGAAAATCAAACAACTCACAATGAAAACAATATTGAACGAAGAAATTGAAAAATTACTCCAGTAAATAAACAATGTAAATAGAAATCAAAATAAAAGTGCATGTGTGGTGTTGCCTACACACGAGTGGCTGTGTGTGTGTGCGCACTATGGCGTTAGGCAAAATGAGTTCGAAAAAAACGTAGCAAGCTGGCGGAAGAGATAGTAAGCAGCTACAGTAATAACAATAAAAGTAGACATTCAGAAATATTATAACTAATGTTTACTATGCGCGCGAATGGCTTTCGTCGGCTGCAGCGAACAGCAAAAAGTGCTTAAGTGCACTTACTGTAGTATTGTAGGAGTTTAGGAGAACGTAAAGATAAGCAAAATACACTTTTAGCAAGAGAACGCGATTTTTGCAGAATTATTCAGGGATTACTTTGTGCTTTAGATTAAAGATCTGGGAACCAACAGTTTTCCTTTACCATAAGCTACTCTTGGCACTACTAAGAAGAGATTCAGATCTTTTCAGATACACTATGTTTATACACTTTTATATCGATGTGGCGGTTGGGCTCGCATAAATGCTTAATAGAGGTCATAATTTTGCCTTTCATTTCGTGAGATCCAAAGAAGACACTTGTATACTGAAAACCATTAGTAGTACTCAGAGAAAGATAAAGAAGAGAAGAAACTTACTTTAGTGGTTGCTGATTATAGTAGCTGTCTAAACTGAATATGCTATTTTGATAGTGAAAGCTTTTTCTAATAGAAAATTTGACGGAACTCAGCTCTATACATTGTCACAAAAGACTACCCGGAAATATTAAATAAAACGAAAAATATTTAATTATTCATCAATAGATCGCCTTCAAAGTAATCCCCACCAGATGTATTACGCTTATGCCAACGATTTTTCCAGTCCCCGAAACACTTTTCATAAGCACTTTTTGGGATGGCCTTCAGTTCATGTCAGCGAATTTTGTCTTATCTCTTCGATCGACTGAAAACGGGTTCCACGGAGCGGCAATTTCAGTTTGGCGAACAAGAAAAATTAACACGGAGCGCAATCTGATGAATACGGTTGTTGATAGATGGTATTTATTGCGTTTTTGAATTTAAATTCGGTCACAATCGTGGTTAGCTGCGATGGTGCATTAACATCATGTAGAATTCATGAAATTTTCTTCCACAATTCCGGTCGTTTTCGACTGATGTTCTCACGCAAACGCTTACAATACACTCAACTAGAACTCCTTATTGACCGTCTGTGTCTTTTAAACAAATTCATGATGCACCAAACCACGAATATCTGAAAAACAATAAGCATCACCTCGATTTTTGAGCGGCTTTGGCGTTGTTTTTTTGGTTTCGGCTCGTTTTTTCTCTCCATTCCGATGATTATTGACTTGTATTTGCATGCCAAAGTCATAAATCCATGTCTCGTCGACAGTTAGAATGCTCTCCATGAATGTTGGATCGGGACTCGCGCGATCAAGCTTGCTTAAAGAGACCTGTTTACGACACTCTTTTTGAAAAAAATTCTGCCTGTCGAGCAAAAACGCGTTTCATACCCAAAATGTCCACCAAAATCATTCGAACGGAATCGGGAAAGATGTTGAGCTCTCTTGCCATCTCTGATGATTTCCAAGCACCATGAATTCATTTCAACATAATTTCATCAGTTGAAGAGGTTGAAGGTCGTACAGAACGAGGCTTGGATTTAAACGATATCTCGACCGTCTTTGAAGGCTTTGTAGTTTTTGATAAAACTGAATCACCGTAAGACTGTTTCAACTTTCGCAACAATTCCGCACACGAAATTTAGGAAGAACATTTTTTATGCAGAAATATTGAAGCATAAGCCGCTAACAGAGCTTCTCCCAGAACGTATTGCGAAAAAAACACTTTGCGGCGTTCACCATAACTCGGCTGGTAATTATCCGAAAATAAAAAACTAAGAAAAATTAGTCAAATTATAATCAAATCTTCGCCCCATCGTTCAGCGAATTTAAATTACAATTTCCGGGTACTTTTTGTCACAGATAATATCTGAACAAGCCAAAAACTACAAATTTATTACCAAAGTATCGTTCTGGGAGCTGAATAACGAGTTTTTCGAAAGAAATTTTGACCCTATTGGGACGCTCACTATGTCTATTTAATTCATATTTGTGTTTATGACAGAGAATGTAGCTTTTTAAACGAGATTGTGATTGGTGACTGAAGACTATGATGAAATTTCTTTGCTCACATACCAAAATACTCTACCAAGGCGATAATTGTTGATAACTAAAATCGATTATCTCTAGGTTTGTTATTGAGGTTCCATACAGTAGCGAGTAGAGCCAGAAGCTGTCACCAAGATCTCAATGAAACTGGAAACGCTTAGATTGTTTTCTATTTTTACATAGGTTTTCAAAAGAAAGTCTCTACTTCTGGTACACTGTATTGCTGATGCCTCAATACGCACTTCAGTATAGAAAGTCTAGTAAGTGGTTTAATGTATGTATTTAGTAGATTCTTGCTTTAATCCAAAATCCGTCGTTTCCCAATGACGAACCGATTGTTGAGATATTCATTAGCCACTCATAGAGCAATGATCAGGTCGAGTACGTCGAATGCTAGTAGTTAAAGGAACCGTCAGGTTTTCAATTTTTATCTCATCCAAAAAGTACATCGTTTCAGAGATGCAGTTGGGAAAGAAAAATCTGCTTATCCCGATCATCTTTGTTGCAGTTTCATAAGCCGATTTTGGTTTATTCGAGTATTTGTTCTATTTATTCTCGAGATAAAGTTCTTAGAAATGTTATGTCTGGACTTTTTCAAGTCTCCTATAAACAGTTACGACCTTCCAACCTACAGTTCTATAGAGTTCATGGATTGACAGAGTAAATTAAGACCTCAGCAATTCTGATTTTAAGTTTTGGGTTTCCCAAAGACCAGAGACTTTAGTTGGTACATACAGAGAGCTTGAAGAACTTAATAAAATTCATGGAATTAAAGAAAAGATAAATATAACTATGTAACTTGATTATATATCTGAAATAAATTTTATCATAAAATTTTATGAGTTTTCTTTGAGCAAAATATGGGAACTAGTTTCAAAGTAGTCTAATTAGAGTCTGCTTAAGTACTTGTCGTAAAACTCTAACGAAAATAATAGATTTTAATAAAATAATCAATGAAAAGAACAAAGTTATACTACTGATGCTTTCTGAGAGTTAAAGGACCATCAGGGGCCTAACAGGCGTGGTCTCCCCATTATTGCGTTTATATTGCTGTAAGTTGTTACCCAAAGGACCTTAAACGCCGTGCGTAGCAACCCAATCGGCGGTTATTTATACTTTCTATATGTTTCTTTGTTGTTGTTGCAACATGTACCGTTTATTTTGTTGCCTGCAAGTAATTTCGTTGCAATTTAATTTTCGCTGTCATGTTCTTATTGTCAGTGCTGCCAACGCTACAGTTAACGCGCCTGTTATGCGCTTGCTTACATATTTACGTAAGCCATTTCGTATTGTTGTTGCTGTTGTCATTGTTGTAAGAGTTGTTGCAATTGAGTCGTTTTCTTTTACTTTTGCTGCTGTTTACTTTACACCCATTGTTATTCCTTGCCATTGCAATAATAGTCATCGACTTGCTGCCGCTGCCGTTGTAGTTGTTGTTATTGTTATTGTTGCTGCTGTTAGTCTTAGACTGCTGCAAGTGCAAAGTTGCTGGCGTGTAAAGTTGCAAACAAATTCAAACAAAAGTTTACACGCAAAAGCAGAAAAAACAACAAAAACAACAAATAAAGAAAGAGAGTTATCACAAAAATAAAAAGGCGAGAAATGGCGAGGCAAAAGTGCGCTAGCTGAGATAGTTACGTGCGGACAGAAGGCAGCAAGACAGCCTGCTGGCGCTTGCGACTTAGATTTTTGGCTGTCAGCTTTAGTCGAGCTCGCGCTGGCGCTGCAGCTGGAGCTGGGGCTATGCGTTGGCAGCCAAAGCGGCGCAATTCGGTGAATTGCATTTGGTTGGGACTTTCATGTTAAAAGTTGGCAAAAGTCTTTGCCTCGGCATTGGATTCTTCAGCAACTTGCTTATTTTGTAAAGAGTTGCAGTTAGGTACAGTCGCTTGTTGTTAGCAGTCGTGGCTCTCTGCATGCACTTCTAGTGGCGAAGTGTTACTTCGGTTGCACTGAACGAGCAGATGCGTCCTGGTGAAGTACAAAATTGTTGCGTGTCTTTGAAAGCTTTGCGAAAGCCTAAAAGTTTTTGCACAAGTTCGCAGTGCTCTTGGATCTTTCTTGCTTTTACGCACATTTCAACTTAGTTTGATAAGTAGGCGACCTCTTGGCTGAGAGAATGAAACATTTTTACTCGAAAAAGAATTGAATTATTCTTGAATACATTTTTCTCTCAGGACCTTTATCAGGCTATACTTTTTTTTTAGATAAAAAG
>JBAWJQ010004033.1:0-58559 GCA_037783105.1 Bactrocera zonata | reverse complement strand
CTCGTTTTTCTCAAAACAGACTTTTTCGGAACGATGTCCACGATTTCTCAGGTTCTACTGGACCGATTTACTTGAAATTTTTATAGAGTCTTCTTTATAGGCTTGTCTATGGTTGGAACTAGCCCCATCCCAAAATTTTTATTTTTATTATTTTTAAAAAATTCGAAATAGTCAGAAAAAGTGATCAAAAAAAATTTTTTTTTCAGGCAGTCGCCATTTTGTGGAAAAAAATGTTTCCCACTTTTCCGTAGTTCCGACCATTGCGACATTATTCTAGATTAATAATCTTTTTTTTTTTGGTTTCAGATAACTAGGAGGGTTGAAATCATGGGCATGGTCACGTGGAAATTTTTAGAGACCCCCCACTTCGTCAGCTCATAATTTTTGAAATTTTTTACTTTTTTTAGTTTTTAATTTTTTTCTGTACTCTTCAAAAATTAATAAATAACTAGTAAAAAAAGGAATAGTAAAAATATTAATTGCCTTTTTTACGACACTTTAAAAATTACCTGAAATTCATGCTTCTAGACTAGAATACCCCCTTAAGCTTAAAATGTCGTAGAGTGGAGATCATAAAAGTGATGCTTGACAACATAGCTGAAGACTAATCTTTCATCGAACGTATCATTACCATACTACTGACGGGAGGTGGGTCAGAGGAAGAGGAGCTCTGCTTCCCCCGGCGGATACTGAATCGAAAATCGATCTCAACTCCGTTGGAAAGACCAGGTAGGCCTGTCCACACCTGATATCTCCAATTTTCGTCAAACAGTGAAAAGAAGGACGACTGGCGCGCTGTTTTAAACGCGGTTATAACCACGTAAGCGTTGTCTACGCTAATAAAGAAGAACAGTCCCCGTCAAAATTTATCAGAAATAATTTTTTTAACTCTGGTGAACGTAACAGTATGATTATTCGTTTTTTTTTTTTAATTTTTAAGTAATACTTTTCATTGAAATTTTACATTTTAATGAGCGAAATATGAATGTCTGTAAATCAACAAATCTGCACAAAGAAATTGGAAAACACATATTTTTTGTAGTTTTGCTTATTTAAATTTCTCTTTTCAATTCTCGCAACCATATTTGGGAATCATACTTTGCTGTATTTATGTTAAACGAAATTTGTGTACTTGAGACTCATTACCTGAAGTTTTCGTATGCTTTTGTTAACCTCCAACAAAGAACTTTCTCCACCCACCAACTCTCTTGGCAGCACAAGTGTCATTAACTTGTAGGTTGACAGCATGAATTCGCTTGTTCGGTAAAAAAAAAGTAAGCAGACATGAAGCAAAGAAACATGTGGAGACAGGCGCAATGACACATACAAATCATACAACCTGCCAAATTTGTGCACATTTCGAAATTAGCCACATAACTGTCAATGCGCCGCAAGAGTCCCTCATATGTATAGCGACTACAGGCTGAAACCCATTCGACTACAGACACTCGTAATCACATTTAATACTAGAATTTTTTTCAGACAACTTTCGCACATAATCGTAATCCCCAAGCAGGCATTAAGGCCGTTTTACAGCTACATGTGCGCGCGGAGCGTGGGCGGTCTGCCACACGCGCGGCAGCGCTACCAAGCGGTGGTAGACTTACCCGCACCACTTACAGCGGCACACAAAGCTCCAACCTCACACTGTTTGGGCTCAAGTGCGTCGCCTGATTGGCTCAGAAAAGTTGGACGATTCAAAGCGTTAAACACATTCCAAGCGCTGACTTTGAGTTGCCAGGCGCCCAGCAACGGAAGCTGCACACCCAACTCTTATTTGTAACTGTAAGCAACGTCTACAAGTGCAGCACAGTGTTGTAAGCTCACCGCAATTTGTAATTTATTGGAATTCTACCAGCATTTGCATGGCAGCTGCCAGTCTAGTCTATTCTGTCTTCACATACTTATCTTACTCTGCGAATTGGAATTTATCCATTCATACAATCAGCCGTAGAGGAGACGAGTCGTCATTTAATTAGCCGCCTTAGCTATCCATCTGCCAATTTAAATGTATCTGTCTGTCTGTCTGTTTGCCTGTCATGCTGTTGCTTGAATGGCTCTCCAGCCGTTCTTCACATTGTTGTACTAGTAGTTACTAGGCGTAGTACCGCCTGAGTATTACTAATCTGTATTTCCTACTTTGCATCATTTAATATTCTCCACATCATCATCCGTCGTAGCAATGTGAGAATTTAATGAAATTGCTTGCAGTAATCACTCCACACATTGCTACAAATTGTGATATATGAGTAGAATAGCAAGCAAGTTTTGTGAAAATTATATAATATAATCATTTTTCACTGAGTTTAGGTATGCAAAGAAATCAACATGAAAGCTTTGCTCACAATTGTCTTCGACCAAATGGATACGTAGCCACTGGAACTCTATATATGTATATTAGGGTGTTTTTTTTATTGAACTATTAATTTTTTTCAGTCCCGTCACGAAATTTGCTTGGAAATACCCTAAAAAAAATTCCCTGAAAATGTTAGCTCTTAATATTAACATTAAGAACTGGACCAAGGCGTGAGTTTTTATTTTTATAATTCCTACAGATCAGAGGTATTTATATGGCATCGCTTTGGCTTTAGACGCATATTTCTCAGAATTGTTCACTCTACAAAAGTGCCTAGTGCAACAAAGTCGTAACTCACACCGGCGAGGTAGTACGGGGCTCAAAACCCGATTTTTCCAAGAATTTCGCATTTTTTTGTATATATCTCGTAAATGACAGGAGCTAGTTTTGGCAGGAGAAGTTTTGATCCGACTTCAAATGGATTTCATGAGATAAATTTGTTGATAAAACATTCATTATGAAAAGAATTTATAATTTTTATTTACTCGGACTTCAAGTTTCCGGAATACTGCAGGTGGAACTCTTTGATGTCAGAAAAGCGGCTGAGATAGCTAAAAATAGGGAGTAGCCTAAAGATCAATATATACATCGATAGTCAGACGGCAATTAAGGCAATAATCTAGCATCGCATTACGTCAGAGAATGTGCTCAGAAACAGGGAAAGTAGTAGACAGCATCTGCACATATACTAGATTCCAAGCCTACGTCTGTTGGCCTAATGAAAGATCACAGCCTACTGGCAACACAAGCGATCCATGTGGGTACAAGTAACGGGAAGTATGGATGACAGAAATGCGGGAACATCTCTCATGCTTCTCTCCAGCTTTATCTGTAATTCGACTTAGATATCTAAGAGCTTTGCAGTTTAAGGGACTAGATGAAGTGGCAAAATTAGATATGAAGTTGGTTTTAAAGATCGCAAGAAGCGTTGTCGGCCTGTACTACTGTGAATACTAGTACTTAAGTTCAAATTAAGCTGAACCTCTATCAGGCATTACTAAGGACCAGTAGATCTATAATCTATATGATCTAACCTAAATTGTAAAGTTATAAAATGGAAAGTTGTTCGGAGATTTATGCTGTTGGGAGGTCGGAGCAGTACGCCTTGTAAGTATAACTGGAGGACTTTTGGGAAAATTATAAGTATTTTCAGAGATTTTTCTTCTTCCTAAACTAGACAAACCACACTATCAAAAAATACTACAAGAGTTCAATGTACTCATTAGTGATATTTTCAGGGTGTGAATTTTTAGAATTCTAAAAGCTACAATATAGCAAAGATTCGGTCAAAGTTTTAAGATCTATTTGGATTCTATACAACTTTCTCATAGAAGAACTAGGTGAATAATGATTTTAAGAAGAGAGAAGGAAACAACGAAATTTATCTTAACTAATTTACTTTTACTCACTGACTGAGTGAAATGTAGCCTATAAATGACCTTGAAGACCACTGATCTCAAAAGCATTGAGTATTTTCAATCCATGGTAGAATAGAGGTTCGGAAAAAATAAAGAATGATAAGATTATTTTTAAATTCTTCAGAACAACAGTTTAAGCTTTACTGTAAATAGGTAAAAAAAGCCTTCTTCAATGTTTAAGCAAATAATTTATGGTTCCATATTAGCATGTCATTTCGCTCTTTTGGCTAGCGCTCTTTAAAGCAAAAAAAAAGAACATGAGAAAAGTTCCAAGCATTTTTTAGCTTAAGTGACGCAGTCCAACCCTGTGTAACGGTGCAACCGACCACACCGAATGCCCTCACCTATTTTAAACTCGTTGCTTTTTTGTGTTTTTGTATGAAATACTTTGTACTGCACAAAGGCCGGCTGGCAAATACGAGAACTGCACCCTTTTACCAACACAAATGCAATAAAAATACATTATATATGTATGTGTGTGTATGCAAATACTTTGGTGTATTCAAAGGACCTCAACGCTCGCTCACTGACTCACCTCTCGGCAGTCGCCGGTTGGTTGCCGGCTCTTATGTATATACGTGTGTGTGTCTATATGGCGCACCCTTTGCATTTGCGTGAAACCGCACAAAATTACCGTTACACGTTTTGATAACCATTTGAAAGGACCTCTTCCTACTTCTCGCTGCACTCTCTACTTTAGCCGTCACTTTCGTCCCACCCTACTGTTTCGGCATCCGTTACTGCCGTACGTAGAGTCATTGCACTTTTTCGTTTCCTCGCTTTCTGTTGCAGCAATTTGTACAAGCGTCAATTCGTCCTACACATTTAAAATAAAATTCTCTCTTTTTCGAATAAAAAAATTTGAAAAAAACGGTACTTCAAGTGCGAGCTTGTTAAGTTTAAATGCAATGGCAGTAAGTAGAAAAAAGTCGAATCAAATTTACCAGAATTACACATTAGGCTTGATTACTTTGCTGCCGTTCACGTGTAATCAGAGAGAAAGCGGTAGAGAGAGGGAGAGAGTGAGTGGTCGAAAATGCACCAAAATGTTCAAGTGAGAAACACGAAATGTTTGAAGAGTGTGCAAAAAAGCAATTTACATTTTGAAGTGAAAATTTTTCGTGCTTTGTTGTTGTAGTGCCTATTCGACATATAGCTGTGGAGTGGTCGGAACTTGTTAGCTTTGATTGGGCGAGTGCTTGAGTGCACAACAAAAGACATCCTCAAGTGTGGTAAATGGAGTAGCTGGACAGAGTCTATGAGCATTTATGGGATTTATGGTGGGTACTCTTTTCAGAAATGTAAATATTTTCTGCAATTTCATACAAAGAAATTTAATTAAAATTGAAATGAAAATGTTTTATGCATTTAAAAATGAGCTTTTGTTCTAAAATATATTATCCTGGGCTTTCATTTCTCTACTTCAGGCCTTGATATTTCCTAATAAACACTTTTTAAGACAGTATATCATCCTAAATGTAGGCAATAATTTTTCCTTTCGAATCATATATGCATAGCGAATTCAAAAGCTTGCCTACAATTAGGCGCTGTTTAGTCAAGTCTCCTTCCCAAAATGGCAAAACCGTTACGATATAACTTGAATTTACGGATAAAATACGAAAAACTAGTTCTATTGAAGAAATCTTCTGGTAATATAGGGGATTTTAGAAATTCTAGACCACTTACGAACGATTAATGCATTTTAATTGCAGAAAGTCGGCATATTAATGAAAATAGAGAAAATATAAGGGTAGATGTTCTAACATTATACTAGAGAATTCTCTTTTGAGGAATATATGCAAGAAAGTAGAGAACAATAAAAACATCTTTTTCCCCGTTATATAGAATGACACCTAGAATCGAATCAAACAAAACCCGCCGAAAGAATCCAGAAGGAATCCGATATATTTGATGTTCTTGGAAGACCAGTTTTCAAAAATCTTGATAAAATAATGGAAATCGTTGAGTCCGAGTTAATTAGCCGTAAACCTTGATATTAAGCGAAGTTCGACGTACGGTTTCCAAACGAGTTAAAGCAAAACCTTCCTGGGCCGAATTGCCAGCTGCGATTCGCAAATGATCCGTAATAAAATTTATCGATTTCTGAAGCGGTGTGTTATAGGTGTTAAGAAGTGGATCACTTACGACAACGTCAAGCTAAAATGATCACGATCGAATCACAGTGAGCCAGCGCAAGTGAGAATGGACCCTAACGAAAGGTTTACTATGTGTTTGCAGGGAACCATATGTACTATGAGTAGCTCCTTTATGACCCAACTAATAATCCGCTCCGGGAGCTTGGCGAGGAGATTTTTAAGCATCCATGTATAATTTAGACCTGGCATGAAGTGATTTTGTCTAAGGCGAAAGATTTTGCTAGTGAAAAAATCGTCTATATTTTTTGTCAATGACGAATGCTTCTATGAGAATGGCTGGCATTAAAGTGTATGCCATCAAGTTATCGGACATAATTGTGCAAATTTCATCTAAATCTGATAATTCTCCCTAAATAAGTTTAACTTAATGCATAAATAATGGATTTCTTTTTACCAGGCCTAATAGTTACCTCGCAAGACCACATTTTGTGCAAAACCACGATGGTTTGCTCTTGGGAGGAAAAAAAAACAAATAAGGACAGACACAGAAAGGTAAAGATAGAGGTAGAGAAAAATAGAGAGAGAGAGGCGAAAAGACAAAAAGTATAAATAGTAAGATAAAGATAGAGTAGGGCATAGATAGATAATGATAAATATACACACTAAGATAAAAAAGACACCAAGAAAAAACTAAAAGATGTAGAGATAGCAGGAGAGAGATGGAGAGAAAGATAGAGAGGGGGAGAGAGAGGGAGAGGGAGAGAGATAGAGAGAGGGAGGAATAAAAGATGTAGAGATAGCAGGAGAGAGATGGGAGAAAGATAGAGAGGGTTAGAGAGATAGAGAGAGGAAGAGAGATAGAGATAGAGAGAGGAAGAGAGATAGAGACAGAAAGGGGCAGAGAGATTTAGAGAGGGAAGGAGATAGAGATAGAGAGAGAGAGAAGAGGAGAAAAAGTGCTAGGGGAGAAGGAGGGCCAAAAATGGAATTTCTATAATCTATTATAATAATCGATGTAGTTATAATAAACACTTTCACATTCGAAAGGTGCGGACCACAACCGGAACTCTAGTAGAGTGAAGTGGGCTCGACATTGATGACGAATATTTTACCGTGACTAAGCAACCATGCACAAATCAATCAACTAATCACATGAGATAATGACTAAGCAAATTTGATAACAAAATATCAAAATCGAAAACAGTAAGTAAATATTTTGCGAAACATCGTGGTGTCGCCTTAGGTGCCCGCTGTCCCTTCAGTGGTGATATATCACGAATTTCGATCACCAAATCGCATCGACATCGAATTATGCGCCTTTGCTTTTATTATTACTGGGAGTATTTGAATATGCAATTATATGTTATTCGCTAGATACGGTTACCCAATGAGAGGCGCAAACATTGCAAAAAGTTGGGAGCGTGCTGGGCAGCGAGCGAACACGGCGCTCAAATGCAACTATGTATTGTGTAGCTGTATGAGAATGCTAATTTCTTAAGGCAACAAAAGCAAGAAACACAAAAAACAGCAGTTGTGAAAAACGGTAACGCGCTAAGGTAACAGCAGCAGCAACAACAATAACTGTTTGCAAACAACAAACTTCAAAGTAACAGACGTGCCAATTCCCGCGCTTATCGCGTCAGCACAGCCCAAAACACACACAAACCCAACCATAGAAGCGCTTGCACATCCATGCAAATAAACATATGCAAACAAACAGCGGTGTACAACAACAACAGTTGGTCTGTGAAGCGTGTTGCGGTGACGCCAATGCCTCGAGAAGTCGATGGAAGTGCCGCGTTGCTTCGGTTGGGCAACGACAGCATTGTCATCACTATTACCAACTAACTACTTGTGTTTGTTGTTGTTGGTTGGTTGGTGCTTGGGCAAGACGAGCAATTGTTTATGCATACAAAGTATGCTTGTGTGGATGTAAATATTGGTGATTATGATTATTATTACGAAAAATACGAGAATTATTTGCTTGTTTATTGGAACACTATTCAATAATATTTTATTTTCCGAATTTTCGCGACAAAAGACGATGTATACTTCGACTTCTGACACAAAGGTGCTGGCATCACCGCATTTTGATTGCAGAAGTCTAATAAAGAGAATAACCCTTACTCACTTACAACTTACTCTTACCTACTAACCTTTGTTTTACAGACATCCCTAAATGATCAAAATTACTATTTGGAAGTTTGAATGATCGAGACTTTGTAACATCTTGAACTAGCGATAAATTCTGATTTACAACCTAACCTCTTAAAGTGTTATTTCAACAAGATTCTTCTTCTTCTTTATTGGCTTAGACAACGTTTACGTGGTTATAGCCGAGTTAGCAACAACGCCAGTCGTTTTTTCTTTTCGCAAGGTGGCGCCAATTGGAGCTTCCAAGCAAAACCAGGTCCTTGGTCACTTGGTCTTTCCAAGTGGAGAAGCTGCCCCCGGCGGGTACTGTATCGAATACTTTCAGAGCTGGAGTGTTTTCGTTCATTCGGACTACATGACCTAGCCAGCGTAGCCGCTGTCTTTTAATTCGCTGAACTACTATACGACAATTTCGTCATATAGCTCAAATTGCTCATCGTTCCATCGAATGCGGTATTCGCCGTGGCCAATGCGCAGAGGACCATAAATCTTCCGCAGAATCTTTCCTCGAAAACTCGTAACGTCGACTCATCAGATCTCGTCAATGTCCACGCCTCTGCACCATATAGCAAGACCTCTGAGTATGTTTTATTTTATAGTTTACCATACGAGTATATGTAGAGTTCAGATTTATTCTAGGAATCCAAATAACGAGAAAACTACTAAAAAAAATTGCACACATCAGTTGTTACGGTCTGAAATATAGGGTGATCCATTTCGATGATTTCACCAGCCCAAAAAAACACAAAACCGTTGGTTTTTGTGGATGAAATGGAAGGTCTCGAATCTCTTCAAGTTGCTCTTCGTCCCAACTGCGGTAATTTTGTTAAACTACATACCTATTAAGATAGAAATGGATCCCATCTGAGCTGAGCAAATTTGGTTCGAAAATGTCGGATCTTCTTGTAACTTGTCAAGCGCCCATAGAGCGAAGCGATGTCGCTTGGTAAGGTCGAGCGACTTCAGTTCTTTCACAAGCTTTACCTTCTACGCTTTCAATTTAAGATCCGGACGTAAAATGCGCCAAGTCGTTCCACACGCTCAGTCAGAGCTACAGCAGACATCACTGAATCGATTCTTCACGGTCTTATTTGAGCTAACTGAATATAGAGCTTCCACTTTAAGTAGTTACCTCTTTTTTATTGGAGCTTAGGGTTAAAATTAGTTTAATCGACCTATTTTCAGTAATATTTTTTTTATATAAAAAAATTATATATTTTATTCAAACTTTTTATTATTCCAAAGATTTTATAAAGTTTTTGTTGTTTTGTCTCAAAGGAAAAAATTCCAAATACGACCATTGAGGCCTCATTTCCGACAGTTCCTCGGAAAAATGTACCTCCACGTTGACAGCAGGGCTTCTTACAGGCTCAACCGAAGTAAAAAGAAAAAAAAATACGTATTTTATTTAAGACCGCAAACTAGGTATTGGACGAAGGAAACACACAAAAAGAGAAATTTGTATTTTTGGCAGATTTTTTAAAAGAAGACAAATGCAAATTTGTGTGAAAAATTGTCGATTTTTTTTAATAGTAATAGAGACTATATCCTTTGTTAAAAAATTTGTAAATTATATCTCGAAGACGGGGGAAAAATTTCCGCACATTGAATTTTTCAGCACTGAGTAGAATTAATTTCTTTTATGATCTTCTGATGGATAAAGAACCAGTGCCAGTTAATTACTCCTAACCCTCGATATTACTCTCCACAAACCAGATCTTTCGAAGAACATATCCCTTTATAACGCTCTATAGTAACTCTGTCAAGCATTTACACGAAATCCTTACATTTCTTTAGACATCTCCCGAGCTTGTTATAAAAACGACCTGGCAGATTGAGCGACATAAAAGGAAATTGCATCCCGCAAGTCCTACAACACAAACACCTTAATATTTCTGTTCTCCAATGCAAAGCTTCATGCAAATGCTAACTAATATTATAATCAAATGAAATAATGCTGAGATTAGTGAAAATCGTAAAACGATAAAGACGCGGCGATGGTGCGCAACGGCGAGGTGTGTCCACAAGGCGTTGCCACAAGTGTGATATTTTGCGGCAGCTTTGGCGCTTTGTTGCTGCCACACGCTATCGTGCAGAGATTCAATAAAATGTCGTAAGCGCATTACGTGTGACACCAATGGCGGAGCGGTAGACGTTAGAGGTCATGAACAACGCCGAGCGCGTGCAGTTATTTTGCCTTTGAATTATTGCGCCTCGGCGTTTAGTGCTTTTTAGTGTTGTGTCTTATCTTTTTTCCATTTACTGATTCTTTTCATTAAATTCTTCTTTTTAATTGAGGCTTTTTATTTATCTTTTCAACATTCGCTTGACTGCGATGTGATTTTCAGTAGTTTATTGGCGATTTTTCTATTGCATAGTTGTAGCGCAGGCAGCGTATGTCATCCTAATGTCGGCGCCGAAATCACAGCGCTTCTACTCACTATATCACTTCAATCTCAGCAGCCGCCGCAGTCGCTTTCTTCACCAAGTGCATTCAATACGCTCACCTTTATTGTCGTCATGGCATTCGCGTTTTGTCGGCATTTCTTTAACAAATCAGCGCAACAACAATGCAAAGGCACTTCAGCTGAGGCGACGACAATGCAATGACTATTGGCTATGGAATTTTCGTGCTGGTTTGTAGCCGAGAACACAAGAGTCGTACGCCGCTGCTTGCGATCGCTGCTGATTTGAGTGGATTTTTATGAATTTTTAATTGAATTAAATTAACAATGGCACAACTTGTTAGATGCGATGCTTCTTCACACAATCGCATGGCTTATTATGAAATTTCGGACGCACACATATGTAGTACACACACAGACGCAGGCGTATAATCGACTCTTCATATATAAAGTGGCTGGGAAACTGGGTTCAGGTTTACTTTTGTTTTGCCGTTGTTGTAGTAAGAGATATGGCAAACAAGGTCAATGCTAATGACTTTTAGAATTTTATTATTTGTTCTACATGCAATAAATTCCATGAAATTATTTGTCAATTTATTAATTTCATTACGTCAAAGCGCGAGTCTTGTTGCGTCCAAAACAAGTCAGCGCAAATATAATAAATTACTTTGTTTGTTGGTTTGTTTATTTTTTATTTTTTATTTTTTATTTTTTTTTTGTTTTGTTTTCGAAAATAAGTCAGGTTATTATAGGTTATGTTATTTCTGGATCATCTGTGCTGTTTTATTGTTAAGGAAGTTATTATAAGTTTGTTTGATATACAAGCATATATTAAACCACTGAAAATTTTTTATTTATATATTTCAAAAAAAAAAAAAAAAGAATTCCTTAGTAACTTCGACAGTGTCTCCTAGAAGCAAACGTCGGAAACATTACACATTAAGCATATCTTTAAATTTCTTTAAATCATGCCTTTTCTGGTTATCCTAAGAGTTACACCACTGCATTTTCTCTCACATACATTAATTAAGGTATCATAATAATGCTCCTGCTCTCTGCGAGCACTTATCAGCAACTCGGTATAAGCGAACTGTGGAACGGCATTTCAAGCTTCTTACTCCTTATATCTTCAAACGGAAGCATTGGTTACTGGTAAGCGGAGAGAAAGTACACAATCAACCTCACAATGCTCCGATCGACCACAACACGAGCGGGATTGTATATAGTAGATACAGAGAGTTCAAGAGAGAAGCGTGACTCATGCAGAGAAATACAGAAAGAGGCCGAAATGCGTGAGTACGTAGAGCCTGTAGCTGGCCGAAAATTATACGAAAAGATGCGGCGACTAACAGAAGGTTTCAAGACCGGAGCATACTCTTATAGAAACGCCAGATGTGAACTAGTGACTGATGTCCACAGCACACTGAAATTATGGAGGGAATACTTTTCCAACCTGCTGAATGGCAGTGAAAACATAACATCAGGAGATGGTGAGCCCGATTCCCCAATCGATGACGATGTAGCGGACGTTCCATTGCCTGATCATGAAGAAGTTCGAATAGCAATTACCCGTCTGAAGAACAACAAAACGACGGGGGCTCGACTGATTGCCGGCCGAGCTATTCAAATACGACGACGAAGAACTGATAAGGTGGAATATGGTCGTATGAAAGCATGCCTGACGATTGGCATCTAAGTGTGCTCTAGTCAATCCACAACAAGGGAGACCGTACAATCTGCGCCAACTACCGTGGGATAAGCCTCCTCAACATCGCATATAAGGTTCTATAGCGTATTGTGTGAAAGATTAAAGCCCACCGTCAACAAACTGATTGAACCTTATCAGTGTGGCTTTAGGCCTGGAAAATCAACAACTGACCAGATATATTCAACATGTGCCCAACCCGTGAAAAAATTATCGATACAACACCTCTTCGTCGATTTCAAAGCTGCAATTGACAGCACGAAGCTGCCTTTATACCGCTATGTCTGAATTTGGTATCCCCGCAAAACTAATACGACTGTGTAAACTGACGTTGGACAAGACCAAAAGCTCCGTCAGAATCGGGAAGGATCTCTCCGCGCCGTTCGTTACCAAGCGAGGTTTCAGAGAAGGCCACCCGTTATCGCGCGACTTAAGCTGCAGAGCTTAATAGATAAAGTGCAATCTCCAGTAAGAGTGCACCGCTGCTGGCGTACGCCGATGATCTTGATATCAGTGGCCTCAACAACCGCGCCGTTAGTTCGGCTTTCTCCAGACAGGATAAAGAAGCAAATGGGTGTGGTAGTGAACGAGGACAAGACGAAATATCTCCTGTCATCAAACAAACAGGCATCGGACTCACGGCTGGGCTCCCACGTCACTGTTGACAGTTATAACTTCGAAGTCGTAGATAATTTTGTCTATCTTGGAATCAGTATTAACACCAACAACAGCGCCATTCGCCAAACCCGACGCAGAATAACTCTTGGCAATAGGTGCTGAGTAGGCAATTGAGAAGTTAAGGCCTCTCTCGGCGAACAAAGACCGAACTCAACAAGTCACTCATCATCGCCGTCCTTTATATATGGTGTAGAGGCAGAGATGATGATATCAGCTGAGTCGGGGTAACGAGTTTTCGAAAGAAAGGTTCTGCGGAAGACTTATTGGCCTTTGCGGATTGGCGACGGCCAATCACGAATTCTCTTGTACCGAAATTAACTGATAATTTTATGGCTTCTATCATATAAAATTTTTGTGACAAAAGAGTTTCTTAGCGAGCCACGAGTGGTGAATCGAAGATGAAGACTAATTGTTTAAGAAATATTGAGTACGTGTGAACTACAAGCACGATGAGTCAATTTACATCCAAATTGCCGCGACTAATTGACCAGCTTGAGCACAAGAAAAAATATTTATGTATCTGTATCATAAAAATAGATATGCAACAAATATGTGAGTAATCCCTAAAAAATTTCGCGTCCTATCTACCGACAAACGCTGCGACGGGGCTTAACACATAACCGTGAATGTCCAAAATTTAAGGCGCCAACAGGCTACAGCCGATAAGCTTACAAAAATTCATTAAGAAATACGCGTAAAATGAAGCAACAGCACACATTTCGCTTAATTCCTGGCGTTCATTCATTGAAATTCTTGCTCTTAATCGCATTTTTTAATGAACTTATATATGCATGCACATATGTGTATGTTTGTGTGTGAGCATGGAAATTTATGTACATATATTTATGTAGCAAATGCACTTTAAATTGCATTAACACCTTGTTGTCGCAGTCGTCGAAAGACACACACACTCATATATGTATGTAATAATTGTTTGTAATACATACATATCCACCTATGTATATTGTGGCGCAGTCGGTAATACAATTTAATGGTTTTATTTACGCAACACACAGCCTTGTGCCAAAAATAATAAACAAAAGAAGGCACACACTAGCATGTTGTGGCTGCGACAAGTGGTGTCTTGGGCGGTGCGGTGTGCGGTGTGCGGTGTGCGGCGTCACCAGACATGCGAGTAGAAAACAGAAATGCGGTGCGGCACTTAACGTCTGCTCCGCTCATTAAAATGCGTAAGTGCCAGTAAGTAAGAGTACTTTTGAGTTTTAAATCAATTAATACGTAATTAAAAAAGTCATGGAAATGGAAATGGAAAACAAAATGAAAATAAAAACACCTAGTAATGCGTACTGCTGGAAGACGCAATGACGAGCGAAGAAAAGCGGAAATCAACAGTTCATTATGAGTAGGCGAGGCGCTGAGTAGTAGAAGAGTCTCTTATGAAGGAATGTTTTGAAATATGACTATTGTGGGCGAAAAATAGTAAGATTTTTTAATTTAAATTTCGCACGAAAATCCAGTCGTCGAAATTATTTTTTTCTAGGTCGGTAAAACTGTAAGTAAATGTCTGAGCCTAATTTCGCAACAAAATAGTCATTCTTGCTGAGTATAAGCTTGTATTTCTGAAGTACATAAAGTGCATTCTGCGATTTTTACGACGAGAGAAATTATTCAACATAGAAGACTCCGTATTTTAATTTTTTGGTGTTCTGATTTGTCGATGTTTTGATTTGTCGGTATTTTGATTTAGCTGCATATTTAAATTTTGTCGCTTGTTTGATGTGTACGCATTTTGAATTTCGGTATTTTAAGTGTATTCCCTGTGAAACAATGCTTTCCGACTACCAGCGTGTCATGAATCGTACTATTACTGACGATGAGTCTTGGATCTACTTATGTACCGGAAACAGACGATCGATCGGCCGACTATCGTATGAAAGGTGAGCTCAAGTCGAATAGTCAAGGCTATGTTAAGGCCAGGTTCCTCTAAACAATTTTGAAAAAATCGAAATTTTTTTTCATAAATTGCCACTGTATACTCGTGGAAATAGTATAGAATTGGCCACGAAGGTCAGCAAGACTGAGAAGCAGGTATAAAAGTCGGCCGCTCGAACGCCTTCGGTAGCGGCAGCTACTGCGTGCCTTTGGTTTAAGCTGATTTTTCTCCGAACCACGTTTTTTCGCATGGATGACACTCTCATTTCAAAACTATTGCACTTATCGATATGAACCAAACGGCATTTTACTCTTTAGATGTCTGGCTATGGCCTGAAGCAGAACCAGAAATATTCATTATTATTTAAAAAAGTTATAAACAATTACTCTTTAGATGTCTGGCTATAGCCTGAAGCAGAACCAGAAATATTCACTATTATTTAAAAAAGTTATAAACAATTAAAAGTGAAAAAAAGGATTAAAAAAATTCAAAAGTCCGCCATTTTGTTTTTTTTTTTTTTCATTGAAAATGTTTCATTCTGGTTCAGACCATAGCTAATTCGATACAGAACATGAAGCCGTTTTGTTTTTTGCTTTCAGATAATTCTTTTCCAAGAAATGATGTCATCCATCTACGAATCGGATGAGTTTCAGCAGCCATTTTCAGGACCGCAATTTTGAAAAAAACAAAACAAAAAATTAAAAAAAAATAAAAAAAAATAAATAAAAATAAAAAAAATAAAAAATAAAATATAAAAAAAAATAAAAATAAATAAAAAAAATGTTTTCAAGTAATTTAATAAATGTACTTTTATAAGTAAAAAAATTGATTACTCAACATGTTTGTTAAAAAAATTAAAATTTATTGAAAAAAATTACGTTTTTTAGAGGAACCTGGCCTTAACAGTTTTCTTCGAATTTTGCTTTCCACAACGTTGTCGGATTTCACTACACATTTTCACCACAAAGTGATTTCGAAGTCTGCTTTATAAAACAATTTATATAAACTAAACACTTTCCATAAAATTTGCGCACCTTCTCAAGCGCACAATAACTCCAGCAAGCTAAACGGATTACAACAACATAAAAAATTACAAAAAAAAGACGCAACCAATAGCGACAACAAAGTATGATTTATCATCCAACCAAGAAAAAAGAATGGAAAGCAACAAATATGAGTCGCTTTAACCGCAGAATTTAACTAAAAATTTAATCAATCAACCAGTTTCCATACTGACCATGCACAATTGATTTATTAGTCAAATGCGAAACGAAATACAAACGCTAGTATAAAGGTCTGTCTGATCGCTGAACTGCATGTGTTGAAACCAGTTCTACTACGTCAGAGAAACCTCCAATAATTTATACAGCTATAATTATGCAAAATAGTTAATAGCTTGCGATTGAGTGGACAAAAAAAAAAGCATATATAAAAAAAGAAACGGCGATGATATTAATAAAGACGGCTTAGCGCATCTTTGGCATAAGCAAACGAGTTTAAACAAAAATCATTTTGTTAATTTTGCTTGCGCTCAGCTGAGAGAAACTTTTTATAATATATAAGCTGTGTTCGCGATGCCAAATCTTTTGCGGCCGGCTAAATTTAATCATTATACTATTATATTTATTTTATACCAGTTAGTTGTTCGATTCGCCACTATTCAAGATTTGAAGTGTCGAAAGATTTGTTGTCAATAATGTCAGTAAAATTTATTTATATATGTATATAGGATCGTTTGCTATTCTACAGGAGTTGACATCCATTATACCAATTTATTCCACTTACATATGTATGTACATATATCAGTTTTGTGTCCATTTTGCTTTTATGATGTAAAGGTCATATCGATAGCAGCTATTTGTTCGTTTCTCTAAAGTTTTACTGTAATTATAACAATTCATAAGATTTCTACAAGTTTTGTGTTCTTGGCTATTGGTTTATTTGGGCCTTGAACCTTTTCCAATTTTTTTTTAATTATATCAATCTATATGATTTATACCAGATGTTTCTTTACTTGAAAATGTTCCTCAAGTTTGCTATTATTTATACCAGTTTACTTTATTTATACCAGTTAAATTTTTTTATTCAAATTTGAAGTATTTAAAGTCTTTTAAAACATTTGCCTATAATTAAACCACTTTACTTGAATTGTATCAGCTGCTTGTCTAACTTGAAAGTATTCATAATTTTCAAAAAAGTTTGTTTGACGCATCTTTTTAAAAAATTTCACTTAATTAAATAAATTTATCTGAATTATACCAGTTGTTTCTTCAATTTTAAACAAGTAAAAAAAATCTAAATTTTTTTTATTAATTATACCAGTTTATTTAATTTACACCAGTTAAATTTTTTATTCAATTTAACACATTCAAAGTATTCTGATATATTTGACATTAATTAAACCAGTTTATTTGAATTATACTAACTGCTTTTCTAATTCCAAAGTATCCACAAATTTTGAAAAAGTTTATTCGATGCGTCTTTTTATGAATTTCACTTAAGGAAATAAGTTTACTTGATTTATACCAGTTGTTTCTTCAATTTTAAAGGGTTTAAATTTTTCGAAAAATTTTCAGTTATTTATACCAGTTGATTTTTTTTTAATTTTTAAATATTCAAAGACTTCTAAAAATATTGCCATTAATTATATTAGTTTATTTGAATTCTACCAATTACTTGTTTAATTTGAAAATATCCAACATGTTTTCTTTTAAGTTCGATGCGCCTTTTTAAAATATTTGACTTAACTAAACAAGTTTATTTGATTTATACCAGTTTTTGCTTCAATTCGAAAGCATAGAAAAGTTTTCGATAAGTTTGCTTTTCACTATGCCAGTTTGTTTAATTTATACCAGAATCAACTAAACAAGTTTATTTGATTTATACCACTTATTTTATACCTTTTGTTTCCAATACAATTTGGCGACAATAACTGGTAGAATACATAAAAACAGCAGATCCACAAACACTAAATTCTTAAAGACGTCAAAAATAACATCACCTGTATCTATTTATATAGAATGTGCTGTATTTGGTTCACTTAAAGCGTAACACACATACATATATTGTACTACATACACACCTAATCAACTCAGCTAACTGGAATTTTTTTAGTGATGAACCGTTTAGACACTTAGCCGCTTACTTAACCAGTCACTTATAAAACAATGCGTGTGGTTGTTGTTATTTTAATACATTTGTTTCAGTCAAATTCGCGGCATTCTCGAAAAATATAATTTAAACAGACACACATACACACAAACACACTTATTTGCACATATGAAGCATATTTGTTATGTAAATGACGTCGTTGTGACGTCAAAACACAAATGATTATTTATGACCAAAATATACTTGTTGCTACAACAATCGACGGTGAAAACGAAATAATACCAAATATTATAAAAAGCCGATTCAGCAATCACAATTATTATTATTTTTTAATTTATACACATAAATAAGCACAAATAAGTGGGTATATATGTTTATAGGTATACGAGTTACAAGCAATCGTGTAAGAAATTTATCAGTAAATATGCACATAGGAACCTATATACATATGTATACGTATATGTACATGTGTAGAATCGAATAACGTATATCGAACCAGGCATTAAAAGCTTAAAATACGAGTGTCATTACAATATTTTAAATATTATTTATTTACCTACATATATATACTTTGATTCCATTTAATGCTAGCAAATGTTTAAAAGTACATTTTATTAAGCTCGAAATAATCTTTTAAGTTATGCAATTTATTTTAAATGCATTTTTGCGTTGTTATTAAATTTTAAGATCGTAAATTACTGCAGCACAACCACAAGAATGAACGATAAGAATGCACAAAGCTTAAAAATATCAATGAACCTTACAACTCAAAAACGAACTCTCCGCACTTAATTGTAAACAAACATTTCATTCTTGAATTAAATATTGTATATAGGTAGGTTGAAATTATAAATGTCAGACTGTGGTGGAAATATATAAAAGTGAATTTATTAAGAGAAATTATGTACTCGAAGACGTTTCAAAAACGCTCTAAGAATACTATGGCACAACTTTAAAAGCCGCTACAAACAACAATTGAACAGATGTTCAATTTGAACCATGCATTGATCGAAAACGATCAAAATGGGCCAGAAGGCACGGCAAAGTAATATTGCTAAACGACAATGCACCTGCGCACAAAGTCCAAACGGCTCAGGATAGAACTAAAGTACTTGGCTGGGAACTACGACCCCAGCCGCCGTATTCACCAGACTTGGCCACTTAAGATTAACACTTTTTTTTCCTCAATGGTAGACGCATTGGCTGAGCAGCACTTCGATTTCTATGCAAAAGTCGAAAGTTGGGTGTCTGTTTGGTTAACTTCAGAAGACGAACATTACTATAGGCAGGGTCGAATTACCAGAAAGCTGGATAGAATGTGTGAAAAGCATTGACCACTTTGAATAATTTTTTAGTATTTTCCCATTTAAAGTTATTATTTCATTTCACAAAAATTTGTATGTGCATCATTTTTTTTTTTTTCAAAAATAAATTGCAAAAAGGTATATCTTCTTCTACTTTTACAGGTGATTCTCTCCTTAAACACTGATATTATTGCAACTACTCGCAGGACTTACCCTCAACAAAGTAGTCATTGTTTGTGTTGTAGTTATGGCAGAAAACATTGCCCAAATATAATTGCGTAATGGTACCGACCACACAGTGCGAGCCGAATATAAAACCAGGTTCGCTCTGGTTACGTCGAACAGACTTTATGTTAACGACAGTAACCGTGGTGTATTTTTAGCTAATTTTCGTAGCATAGCGGGATAGAGAAAAATTGGAGTTCGCTAAATAATCATTCACCAACAGCACCTTTTTCAAACATTCTTTATTGTGTTTCGAAAATCCAAACAAAATCGAGAAGCGGAAGCGCGCAACCGTTGAAATTTGTTTATCAAAATCGGTTCCATTCATTAACCAGAAGATTTTAGCAAGTTCGAGACATTAAAAAGTGATCAGTTTGGAAATTAAATCACGTTTCAACGGCTATCTACAGCAAATCATGCTCTGTAAAAAAGCTGATCCGAGTCCCAGTCTTTGTCTGGTCAAAATATGAGGTTATCCGCAATCTGTGGTGGCACAGATTGTCTCTCATAGTATCACCAACGTTTGGGAGCTGAAAACATTAGCCTTTTTAGCTATTTATGCATATCTATAAAATCTTCGTTGTCCCTAATAGATGTTTTGTTATCTACAATTTTCGTTTAAAACCTTACTGAATGTCCTTATAACCTACTGGAACGTTGGAACGGACTTGGAACCAAAAATTGTTTGCAATTAACAGAACCAAACCGATCACAAAAAACTGAGAGTTGTTAGAAAATACCTTCGATCGCCGGGAACTTACGGCAGTGGATGGTGCATTATGAACACAGTTGAGATTGAAACATTAGTCATCACATAACGTTTTGTGTTGAGATAATCGAAGAAAAAATTTTAGTTGCGGGTCTGCAGCGGAATACATATTTAAATATACTCACTTTCTCTTTCAATTATATTAATGACTTTTCACTTAAGCTGCAGAACAAAGTCTTCCAAATCTCACTTCTTACGAGTATGTTCAAAACGCCTTAAAGTAAGTAGTTACTTGGACCCAAAATCTAGGATTACATTTAGATGACACACCTCAAATCAGATACTGTATAAGCTTTTCCTCTCAAATGGTCACTTGCGATTGTGGACATATGTAAGTGAAAGAAAGGGGTTATACCATTATTGTCAGATAATTGGACACAGCTGTCAAACAGTAAATAATTGTAAACACATCTAGACAGGACTGTACTTAAAAATATATGAAGCGCTCACCTCTATATCCTTCACATGAAAAGCGAATTATGTATACTTATCTCTGTCGCATACACGAATTACCCCGTGTGTAAATTGTAAGCGTAGAGCCATCTCTTGTTACTCGCTAACGAAAAAAACACTCGGTATTCTAGTGATATTTGTATATATGTATATGTATATGCATATATATTAGACTTTAATATATATTTGTAACTAAATATTTACAACAAAATATGCTAGACAGAAGATTGACTAATGTCGATTTGCTTCGAAGCGCTGAACACATGAGATCTCCCAAAGTAGTTCTTTGTTGTTAAAAGAACCTGAACTGGCCAAAATTGCTGTGTAATCGGCGATTGCCCTTGAAGTAGGAGAGAAAATATGCGTGTATTACAGGAGTACATTTGTACTTAACACTGAAGATGTTGGCGGATAAGTGCGAAGTTAAGTTTTATTTAATTCTTTGTTCTCTTTTTCTATTTGCTACACCATTCATGCTAATAATTGGGATTACTTTGACATTTTTGAGTTGAGGTATTTATTTTGATTTTTTTCTATTTATCTATTGATGAATTATTGTGCCATGTTGAATTTATTTAATCAGTTACTTGGTTTTGTGGTGGCTTTTAAAGAGTTACCAGAACGAGAGTAAGAGTAAAATTTATAATAATCTCTCAGCTTAGATAAAGAGCCTTTCGAAATTACATAGACATTTGCAAGTAAATATTTTTACCAAGAATAAACGATGTTCTTAAGAACTCCATATATACATTATGTTAAAAAAGCACCCGAAAATTGTAACTAAATTCCCCGAATAAATGATATTTAAAAAAAAAATTATTTGACTAAGGTGGTAGCACTGTGCTAGTAATTAAGGACCAGATATGAGCGCGATCTGTCAATCAGTTTGTTTTCAGCAGCTGCTAAGGGATCAGTAGGGTAATCTGGCCTGTTTTTTGACGTTTTTTTCATAGAAATTTTTATTCCACAATAGAACTTTTTTCACATATCACGAGGTATATCGTGGAGTGTATAAAGATATTAAAAAAAAATATATTGAAAAAAGATTACCCTACTGACCCTCAAGTCAGTACACCTCAGTATTGCGTTGAGATTTTTACAGAGGATACAAATATCGAACAAAGAACTTGTCTCAAATTTTGTATTTCTAATCAAATGTCGTGTGCGAAATCGTTGCGAATGTTGGAAAAGTCTTACGGTAATTCAGTTTTATCAAAAACACAAGCCTACGAAGCCCTCAAAGACGGTCGAGAGATCGTTGAAAACATGCCACGTTCTGGACGACCTCCGAGCTCTTCTACTGAGGAAAATACTTAAAAAAGTAGAGGGTATGGTGCTTCGAAAGTGTCAGTAAAGTGTTAGAGAGTTAATAAGAGAGCTCGACATCTCTCGCGGGTCCATTCGAATTTTTTCGGTGATATTTTGGGTATGAAACGCGTTCTAGCTCGACTTGTCTCGATTTTTTTTCAAAAATATTACCATAAACAGATCTCTTTGGACATGCTTGATCATGCCAATTCCGATCCCACATTCATTGGAGACCAATATAACTGCCAATGAGACATGGATTTGTGAGTTTAATATGCAAACAAGTCAACAATCATCGGAATGGAGAAAGAAATATATGACCACAACCTACCAAATCAGTTCTAAAATTTCATGTAGTATGGATTTTTAAGTGAAACTTTTTTCTCAACTAGAAGACAAGCCTTACATACCGATCGATAACCATCTTATCTAAGTGACTGTCATATAACTTAAAGAAAACACATTATAAAGTGTAACTAAAAATGGTTATGCTAATAAGCATGCAAATAAAGTGCACAGCTGTATGTCAAAACACCGCACCAGTTAAAGTCAATGAATTAGCTCACCGATCAGCTAATTGGTAGTCTGCGAGCACACTTCACACTTTTGGTACGTCTGACCCAGTAGAGGTTGGCATAGAAATCGTGCGTGCGCTTAGGCACAGTTAAAAATTATGCACACACGCACACACAAATACACGCGCACACATGTACAAATGTACGCAAGTACCGCTAGTAGTCGACGACTCTTGCTATCCCAACACACACGCACGCAGTCGCACATTTCCGGTGAAATGTTAAGTGGCTTCCAGGGGCCGCATCGGCCACTTGTGTGTTGCTGTTGTTGTTCGCTAATGTGATTTTCCTTTTATTATCAAATGAAATTGCGTTATTGGATAATTACACGAGTGTGTTGACGTCTTGAATAGCTAGACAATTGTAATAAATGTAAATTATGATGAAGTTGTGCGAATGCAATTGCCATGCCACGCAGCGCGCTGAAGGGTAATGGGAGAAAGTGGTGTTTGCTCGCCGTCGCACCTTTGCACTTTGACAATTTAAATAACAATAATAATAATAATGGCACTACAAGTGCGCTAATATTTCAATGAGATTAGTGCCACGACAGTTTAAATAGTCACAAATGAGTCGAGCGATTTAAAGGTCAAGAATGATTTATTGCTCGTTAACTGTATGAATATTACTTAATTAGATCTGATAGCTGGAAGCGACAGCGAGATAATGCATAGCAATCACACCGTTTATGGTGATTGAAAGTTAGAAGCGATTAGAGTGCAATGAGGGCAATACGAGGTACGAATGGCTGGCGTCAAGTGAATATAACTTAAAGCAATTCATACAAATTGCATTTCACTTGATCATCGAGTTTATCTAAAGTTAGCTAATTATATTTATTTAAATTTCAATATAGCGGGTGGGCCATATAATGTCTTATATTTGAATTATCTATATTTCGACATTGGAAACGTCAAATACCATTCGGAAAGTGACAGATATTCAGTAAAAAGTCTAGAATTTACGAAATGGGTCGCTATTCACTAGAAGAAAACTGGGAAATATTGAAAACTTTTTTCCAAAGTTCGTTTGACCGAGGATGGTAAATTTTACCGAAAAATCATCTTTTCGGACGAGGCTCATTTCCACCTCGATGGTTACGTTAACAAGCAGAATTGTCGCATTTGGGGCACAGAAAACCCGCACGTAATCGTCGAGAAGCCAATGCACCCAGCACGAATCACTGTATGGTGCGGATTTTGGTCTGGTGGAATCATCGGCCCATTTTTCTTCGAAAATGAAGAAGGAACCGCCGTGACCATCAATGGTGAGCGATATCGCGCAATGTTAACCGAATTTTTCTTCAAGCAAATTGAAGAGGAAGACTTGGACAACATTTGGTTCCAGCAGGACGGCGCTACGTGCCATACAGCAAACGCTACACTCAATCTTTTACGCCCTATCTTCGAAAATCGCATAATCAGCAAAAGAGGTGATGTGAATTGGCCTCCCAGAAGCTGCGACTCCGTTGGACTATTTTCTGTGGGGAGCTGTTAAAGATAAATGTTACGCCAACCATCCAGAAACAATTCAAGATCTAAAGTACGAGATTCAAGCTGCTGTAGCTGTCATAAAGCCTGAAACCATCGAGAAAGTACTCCAAAATTGGGTGGATCGGATAAGCTACTGTAGACTCAGCCGTGGTGGTCATTTGTCCGAAATTGTTTTCCATAAATAAGTTTCATAAAACAACCTTTTAAATAAATGTTAGACCTTTGAAAAATATCAAGCCGTTTTTTTTACTGACTTTTTAAATTTAAAATTTTATATGGCCCACCCTATATTATTAAAACTTAACCGAAAGTCATGGACATTTTGGTGGAAGACTAGAGTGAACATTCTCTAGCTGAGCGAACGAGTTTTGCACGAATTTAATTGTGATAATTTTGGCTTGAAAGGCGACGAACATGCGGGCGGCCAAAAAAGTTTGAGGAAACTAGAAGCATCGGTCGTTGAAGTATGGTTGCCAAACACTAGAAGAGCACACAGAATCTTTGGGAGTTAATCAAGCAGCAATTTGAAATCATTTTAAGGCTAGGAAATTGTTTGCCAATGAATTGAAGCTAAAAGAGAGTTTAAAAGAATTCGCACGCTCCAAAGGAAGTCGTTTTTGCAATGGTTTGTGACTGGTTTTAAAGATGGGTGTATCCGGACTACCTGAAACGCAAAAAATAATTTGTGAAATCTGATCCACTAGCCAAATCAATGGCAAAGCCGAATGCACTTGACGCCTACGAAAAGCTCTGTATTTGGTCGAATCAGTAGAGCATTCTAAAACCGGGTGAAGTCACGTAAAAGTGAAGGCTACCGACATCTCATAAAATTAAAGCGAACGATTACCGAAAAATGTCCGAAATTCACGACTAGACACGAAGCAATAGTTTTCCATCACAACAACGATCGGTCTCATGCTGCAAAATGAATTTTATCCGACAAAGGTAAACTGAACTTGGTGTTTAAGACCAAATGAGTCACCACTGCCAATGCATAACCTTACGTGCTTAACAAAAAGGGCATACATGTAGAGATAAGAAACATACCCACATATCGACGAACGATATCGTGCGGCAGCCATTCTACTGTACTTTATATCCTACTAACGCCGGGCGCACATAAAAGAAAGTGAAGCATAAAATTAATCTATAAACAAAATTTTTCAAATTGACTTCTCCGGCTAGAATGTATGCCTTAATAAATTTGACTACGCCAGCATTTTGTTGTAGGCGCTCTGTCTGTCCATCCGCCGGCCCGTTTATTGATCCGTCTGGTATGCGTTGGATAAGCATGCATAGAACAGGCGCATCAATGGACTTTTTCCGAGTCAGAGCAATGAGTTACGACGAATTTGCAAGAGTGGACAGCACATACCACTAAGTTATAAAGGGTGCCAGATGCGCCGTTGTGTGAGTTACTGTTTGCGCAATCAACCAACTGAGTGCACATGGAATTCAGAATTACACTGGCAAATAAAATATTTGCACACATGCCCCCCTAAGCTCTTTCATTCCATCACTAACAACTGCTTTCTCGCTCTCTCCACAAAGAGCAGTCATACCACTGTACGCTCCAATGTCCACCTCCCGTTGTTCTTGCGCTCTGTTGACTGTCTGGCTGACTCCTTTGCCGATTTCGGCGTATTTCTTGCCTTTGCTTTGCCGGTGGTTAGCGTTATGCTTTGGTGTTTGAATTTGTGGCCGACAATTCGTTTGCAGCGTTTTTATTACCCCCATTCGTTTTGTTTATTTGCTCATTTTTGTTGGCATTGTCTGTTTGTTCATTCCGTTGTTAGCCGGTTTGTTTGTTTGTTGGCTGTCGCCGTCACTGTTTTAGCATGCTTTCATGTAATCATTTGTCCTTTTGCATCATGGTTTTTAGAAAGGAACAATGCTTTAGTTCAGCAGTAAGTGAGGTTTGTTGCTCGTCATGTGTTTAAGCAATTTGCCAAGACATGCTGAACTTATGGAACACCTTTTGTTTACAGTCGATACGAGTGCAGCTCTTCAAAAAACGTTAATTTACGCTAGAACTAACATGGATCGCACCCATAATTAGGAACCTAAGGATTTTAAATCCTTAGCCTTTAAATGAATTCCTAATGTTTTACCCCAAGCCCTGGATTGCTCGTGTTAGGAATCTACAGGTTCTTAAATCCTTAGCTTTAAACTCAATTTTTAATGTTTAACCCAAAAACCATGATTGTTCGTGGTCAAGGATTTACTAGCGGTAACGACAGGAGGATTGCACTGGAGGATGGAGTCGTGTATGAAGAGGAAAGTTCTCTGAGCGCCATTCACTTGGGAATAGCCAGAAACGATTCTTTTACATATGTATGGCTCAAGCAGCTAACGACTTCCCGTCTTAGACTAAGTATCCTCTGGCTAGCCTAAGAACATTCGTTTGAAGGCAAACTAAAGTGAAAAGGCGAACTAAGCCTCGGATGAGAGATCCCCTATAGATGACGACCACGGCAAACGCATTAAGGACATGCACCTAGAATGTCCGGTCCCATAATTGGTCCCTTAATTTGGAAGGTGCCGCTGCCCAGCTGGTTGATGTCTCGTGAAAATAAAGGCTGACATCACCGCCGTCCAAGAAATGCGATGGACGGGACAAGGACTGAGACGAGTAGATCCTTGTGGCATTTACTACAGTGTCCATATAAAGAAGAGCAAGTTTGGTGTGGGATTCGTGGTGGGAGAGAGACTCCGTCGCCGAGTACTGGCGTCTTTCGGCGTATTTTAGAGGCTAAAGATCTCGCTCTTCCAAACCTTTAAGGAACTTCGAAAGATTTGAGTATTCAGGAGAGAGCGCTTCGAAGCATTTAAGAACTAAGACTTTCTAAACCGATTTTCGACGTATTTAAGACATTGAAGATCTCTCTCTTCCAAGCTTTTAAGAAACTTCGAAAGATTTGAGTATTCAGGAGTGAGCATTTACGAACTTTCTACTAACTTTAGTTTCCTATTCCGCCCTGAAATATAAAAACTTTTAGATACAGACTGAGTTTGCTGGTGTGTGCCACACCCACTTTTATTAATATTAGAGCATCGTAGTAATATTAATGCCACAATTAAGTACAAAGCAGAAGCGACAAAGCCATTACAAGCAAAGAGCCAAGAGTTCAATCAGCTATACAGTTTGGTAAGTTTATATTTACTTAGTTACCGTTACCCAATCGTGCTACAAATAAAAACACAAACCGCAGGTGAACCGGCAGGTATCGACAAATACTGAACATGGCAACACGAGACATACACACACGAAACAAAGAAGCAGAAGAAGAAGCGCAAACAAATAAAAGGGACGCAACGCCAAAGAATGTGAGCAGCAAGGCAAATCCGAAGGTAGCAACAGCCAACGGCGAGCATAATTTCCACGACCATATGGGAAATGTTGTGGTGGCTGCCACTGCTGCTACCGGCACTATAGCCGGCATGACCGGCGCTTTGCTGCGCGCTGAGCCATCTATAAATTTATGACCTCATAAGAATTTCAAATGAAATTACTTATGACGAAAATTATTCACATTCTTGTCGGGCACATGCGCACATTTGAGTATGTATGTGTGTGTAGATATGTTTATAGTTGTCTTTTGGTATGTTCAATTGTGTGTGTGAGGAGTTGATTACAAGCAGAGCCAAGCTGCCAGTCAAGTCCGTCTACCTGCGTGCCTAAGTGCAATGGGTGTGAGGAATGCGCAAGCGTGCGCGCGTGTGTGTGTGTGTTTAACTTTTATTACGAAAAATTGACATACAATGTCTTTGCTGTCGCGGATCATGTCGCCGTCATCGTCGGCTTTGCTGTTGCTTCTTCGAGCACCCATGAGAACAGTGCTCATTGTGTTTTGTATGACTTGCTCGCTCATTTGTAGTTACGTGCGACATGCAAAATTACTTTATAAAGAAGAATATACATATGTACATACAAACATAAATAAATACGAGGGTGGCCCAATATCTATTTAATCAACAAAGGGAAAACAGAAAATTTTGGAAAAGTGGCGATTTTTTCTTAGTAGCGCGTTACACTGACCCAGTGTTGCTCCAACTTCTTCAAAGCGGCTGAATATAAATTTTCCGAAGGTCTGGAAATAAGGCTTCTGGAACGGCGATAGCCCCCATATTCTGTCCAGTAAGTGACTTTGTCAAATTTTTACGGCGGCGATGTCCAATAGGAGGTAGGATGTGACACCTGCGGTTTTTTACAATACCTACTCTCTCAACTATACTATCTCTCGCCTCATCGATCTTACGAGATCGCGAACTTTTATTACATTATTTTACGTGGTTGCCGATTTCGTGGAATCCGGACGCGGCTCTTTCATTTCACTGAAAACAAGATTCGAATCCCTAACCACGAAGATTGTAACACACTACGAGTATAAAAGATCAGAACGATGTGCTGAGTCGTCTTGGCCTAGTCCGTCTGTCTTTATATACGAACAGATTTTGAGATATCGGTCTGAAAACTTTGCACCCGTCCTTTTCTCTCCAAGAATCTGGTCATTTGTCAGAACTGCCGATATCGGATGACTATATCATATAGCAGTCATTCAAACTGGACGATGAAACACAAGTCTTTGTATACAAGATAGCTTCACGAAATTTGGCTTGAATTATTGTCAAAGGTAACGGTAGAAATTATTCAGATCGGACTACTATAGCGTGTAGCTAATGGTCAAACTAAACCGTGAAGGGTACTTATAACTTCGGTGCAGCCGAGGTAAGCGTTTCCTCCACAGATACGTTACTACGAGTCCGATTGTACCACAAATAGTAAATTCCTTCTGAGATAGTAACACTATCGCGTCGTGAGACGAAGTCATTATCGGACCGCCCTCGTACATGAGTGCATACCTTCAAATGTAGGTAAATAAAGAGTAATATTGTTGTTGTGCTGGTCTCGGTCGCTTTTGGCTCCTCAGCCATTGCTTTCGATTCGTTTTATTTTTAGTTGCATTCTACAAAATAACAAAAAACGCTGACGCAGAAGCGGCGCGCAATGGCTCAGGTGGCAGTCAGCGCCCAGCTGACGGGTGAGGTGACAAATTGACCGGCCAGCCGCCTGGCTGGGTGGCTGGTCATTTGTTGTTAAACGTTGCGCAAGTGCTTTGACAGACAATGCAATTGCGGTGGTCGCCGGTGGTGGCGTTACCGACTTGCTGAGCTGACACTCGGTATTTCCAACAAGATGTGCTGTCGCATATTTCGCCTTGTTTTTGTGCATCTTAAGCATGCTTTTTGTTTAAGTTAAAAATGCATGGCTAATGCTGGTGAAACGTCCGAGCGCAATTTCCATTTGGCGATGCTCCTTCTGCTTATCCTTTATTATCATTTAAAAATAATCTGGCAATGGTTAAGCGCTTGGTGGCCATAAAAACTTAATGATAATTGTGAAAGCTTGACTGGAAGCAATGAAAAGCGCTTTAAGTGCTTATTTCTTGGCGGAAGGAAAGCGCATTAAGGAGAAGAAAAAATAAATTGAAAGAAGACAAACTAAAGTACATTTTCCATAGTTAAAATAGGTGATAGTGAAAATTTAATGAGGGGTGAAAATATAGCAGCCGTAGCTAAGAGTGTACACGAAAACCGCGGACTGACATATGGAACGATTTTACGTCGAGATCTTAAATTGAAAGAGTACAAAATACAGCTAGTGCAAGAACTTAAGCCGCTAGACCTTCCCAAGCGACATCTCTTCGTTCTATGGGCTCTTCTAAGAAAATCCGACGTTTCCGAGCCAAAATTTGTTCAATGATGAGGCCCATTTCTAGCTCAATAGGTATGCCAACAAGCCAAATCGTCGCATTTGGGACGAAGAGCAACCTGAAAAGATTCAAGAGAGATATCACACCGTTAAACCAGTTACCAGTCGAAATGAACGAACGAGTCTTCGAAAATTGGACTCAATGGAGGGACTTCAAAAATTAGATACGAAAGAATGTTCTTTCGAATGTTAATATATATTCTCCATTAAATTAGAAGTTTCTGTGTTGTTTCTTAAAAAAAAAGTAGGGAACCTTGACGTGGATCACCCTTTATTTTGATCTTGCGCTAGCCTTTTGATTTGACTACAACTTTTTTGGACCTTCGATATATAGTTGTTCAAATTTCTTCAGCATATAACCAGTCGATAGCGTTTCGGATGATCTCGTCTCAGGACAGGCTCGAGCAAACTTCATTTTATTTTGAGATTTTTGGCCCACAGGGGTGTTTGGTATATGCATGACCATAGTACGTGTTAGAGACGATGGTGAAATAGCAAATGCGGCGAAGATTGCGCGGGCATTGGTTAGTGAAAACTTGCAGTTGGAATTTTTTGTTTTGATATGTCGCATAATGCCGAGGATCTCCGTACATCGAAAGCTTGCTTGGCCTTAGCTCATACGATTGGCGATGTCTTCTTCTGGTCTTGCAGATATAATACTGGTCAAAATCTACGAACAAGTGTTCTAGCACAGTGATTTAAATTTATATCCAGAGAATTTAGAAATGGTAGAGAAATTCAAAGCAAGAGATCATAGCTGTAGTCCTCATTTTGCCAAATGAAATGCTGGAATGTTCAGGAAGTTCTTTCTGGATAGAATACATTGCCACGATAGGGTATGGGGCAAGTAAATAGGCCACTCAGAAGACGCTAGAGTCAACTGAACCCTAGATTGAAGTACCTGATTTGTCAGCAAAAAAATTGTACTGTTTTAGATATTTGTTCCAGGAATAAGTCTATATTTCAATAAATTTAACCTTCATTCTTTATTTTAACAAAATGAGGTTTTTCGAAATGCTCGGTAATGTAAGGTAGCATTAACTGACTGGTCTATCACTAGATTATTCTCAGTTTACTCGAGGCAGCAACCCGGGGTCTCTTGTTGAATTAAAGCTAAAACACAATACTATATTTAGGAAATCATGCAAAAGCATGTCACTACGATTTGAATAAAATTTTTCATAAAAAATAGTTGAAGTGACGGAAGTGAACAGATTCGTAGAGAAATTATTATAAAAAAATTGCCTACGACATTCGGGTCTAAGTATCTGGAATGGAGCCGGACTTTTATCCCACCAAGGACTGTCAACTTCCCACCATGCCTCGAAATTAATTCAGGAATGTTTTCTGCCGCTACAACAATAACAACAACAGAAATTTTCAACATTGTTAGGGAGGTAAGAGGCTTCGAGTGTTTATACAATCAAACATCACACAATTTCGAGGTGGTTGTACCAGTTGAAGGGTTCGGAAGCCACCGGAATAGGAAAATCTGAAAGAACTTTCAAAAAATCACTTGAAAATATTTATGAATATTTGACAAAAAAAACTCGGAATTTCTAATGTTTGATCTTCAGGCCGTAAATTAGACTTACCTTCCATGGTAATATTTCAAGCCTTCAGATATTTTCATTACCATTTTAAAGTATTAAACATGCACAATCTTTAACTGAACTAAAACGAAGTTACTACAGTACCGTTCTTTATTACGGAATCTAAGAGTCGCAATAGCTTTAAAATTAAACCAAATTCACGTCATTAATATGAAATCGAGTGGAAATGTGAGCCAAGCAAAGAAATACCAGGCAGAAATCAAAATAATTATAATATATATTTTCATTTCCACTACTTTTTAGATTAGATTATATAATTCCGAATCAGAAAGCAGCTATGCAGTATAGTTATACCCTTCAATTCTTTTTAATTTAAATAAAATAGAAAACCAAGTGATTATTACCACTTGAAAGACAACATAAGGAATTCATGTATTTGCTACAACACACCAGAAGAGTCACCAGAAAAAGGTCAATCGATTTGCAATACATTTAACGGTACACTGACTAAACAATGGAAAAAATATGCAAACGAATTTGCTTTGATGATCGGAAAAAGTTTTTATCACCTTATGGAAAACGCCAGCAAAAACGCTGATAGAGTAAAAAGCTAACGGAGGGTCATGCATACATACATATGTATCACTTTTACATTTGTATGTATGTATGTATGTATATGTATATCGTTGGAGCAATGAATGCAGCAAAGCGGAAGGAGTACCGAAACAAGAAAATTTAAATTGTAACATAACTGTTGTTGCCGACACAAGCCAAGCTGCTTTGCATGCAATGTGCTGTGAATAGATTCAGGAGAATAGGTTCATTGAGCGTAGGGTTCATTGACCAGCTGCTGGGTAAAATGGGGAAGATCTTTAACACCAACGAAAAAAATGCAAATTTGTCGATATTTTTCATATGCACGTTCTTTGTTATATACCCGAGTGTCATGTGTGGCGTAGATGTAGTTTCCTTTGCATAGGTACTAAACGATTTTTTGTTTGGAAATGTAAAAAGTTTGGGCGCAAATACGAAAGAAATGATTTTTTTTTGTTGGTTAAGATGTCTTTACGGTAAAAATTTCATAATTTGAAACTTTTAAAGAATTTTACAAAAATTATATTTTATAGAGTTGGCAACTAAATTTAAAATGAAATTGTTTGAAAGTTCAGAAAAAGTTGGCACTTCTGCATGCAACGCTAGCAAAAGAAACCTAATTATCAGGTGTTTTAATAATCTTAAAAAGCGTTGCTACCTTTCCCAAATACCGCAACATGTTGTTAATAATATGAATATTTAAAAAAAATCCATATACCTTTGTATGTAATAGCAATATGAAACAAATGCCAAGGAAATTATAATCACAAAAATATAACTTTTTAGCGTTGCCACCTAATTAGAAATATACAATTGTACATATAAGATAGAGTACCCCAGAAATTTTTATTAAAACTATATATTATTGTTTATATAAAGAAAAATATTTTAGGACGCTATTAGTTGACCAGTGAATTTTTTCGGAGCTTCAGTCTACAAACATATACAACTTTAATTCTTGAGCAAAATATTTAACGATATCTGAGAAAACGAAAGAAACATACCATAAAATTTGGAGTCAAAAGTTTTTCAAAACTTAAAGCCAAAAAAATTTGTTAAACAAAGTTGCCACCTAACATTTTTAAATATTACAAATGTCTTACTAAATAACGTTAAATATATTTTGAGCGCATTTCATGAGATAATGTCATGCAATTTGAAATATTAAATAAAAAAGTTGAATTAAGAGCTTTTTTGAACAGGGTTGCCGGGTATGGAAAAAAAATTTAAATTTAAATTTAAAAAAATGGACGTCAAACTTTCAAGAGATGGGAACTTTCTTTACAAATTTTTTAATAGAGTTGCCATCGTTGGGAAAAAACTAAAAACTGGCATCTAGAGGATATTCGTGGAGGCAATTTACCTTGGAGTGGAGTTGCCAGCTATTGAAGCAAGTAAAAATTCGGTAATAATCGGAATGAATTGCTCAACAAGAAAGAAAAAGATCAAAAAAAATATTTTTTTTTGGTTAAGCGGTAGCTACATGGAGCAATGACTAAGGTGCACAAAAAATAAGGTGACATTGTAATTATTTTGAAAATTCTTTATTTATTCTTCCAAATCAATTTCATCCCCTTCGAAGTAATCCCCTCCCGATGCAATGCACTTATGCCAACGGATTTTCCAATCTTCGAAACACTGGTTGTAGTCACTTTCCGGGATGGCCTTCAGTTCCGTCTTGCTCGGCTTGATCGGCTATCGTAAAAACGGTGTCCTCGGAGCGGTCTGAGCTCGGTGACATAGAAGTCGCACGGCCAGATCGGTGAATACGTGGTTGCCGGAACGTTGTTGAGTTTTGGCGAAATGATCACGAATTCAGGGCAGTATGATGGTGCATTATCGTGTGTAAAACCAAGATTTTCTTTCCACAATTCCGGCTTTTAGCGGATAGCGTTACGAAACGACGCATAACGTTCAAATAATATTCCTTGTGACTGTTGACTGGTTGAAGAATTCATGCACAACACTCGATAATCGAAGAAAACAGCCAACATGACTTGATTTTCGAGCGACTTTGGCGCGATCTCTTGATCCTGGCTCTTTTGGCACGATATTCGCTCGATTGATCGGTTGTTTCGGGGTCGTAAGCATAGATCCAAGTCTCATTGCCAGTTATAATGCATTTCATGACACCCTGGTAGTCGGAAAGTATCGTTTCACACACTTCAACGCGACACCTTTTTTCCAAAAAATTCAATGTTTTCGGTACCAGTCGAGATTTGACGCGCTTTAGGCCCAAAACATCTTTCAAAATGGTATTGGTTGAGCCTTTCGATATGCCAACTTCATCAGCAAGGTCTCTAATTGTTAATCGACGGTTTCTCAACACCAAATCTTTGATTTGTTGAACGTGAGCTTCGTCGGTTGAGGTTGATGGTCGCCCTGGACGCTTTTCGTCTTCGACACGTTCACGGCCGGCTTGGAACTCACTATACCACTTGTAAACATTTTTTTAGACATAGCCTCCATCACTGAAAGCTTTCTGCACCATCCTCAACGTATCCGCAGCAGAAAATTTATTTCGTAATACAAAATTTATTGCAAATTCTTTGCTCAACAAATTTCGACATCGCAAAAAACGAAAAGCTCACTTATAACAGCTCACAAACGGTATGTATCTCAAGCACTAATGAATAATTTGACATGAAATTTGACATAAATGTGACTGACAGTACTACCAACCTAAAAAAAAAAATAATTCTCCAAATCCTTCGACGCGCGCAGTTTAAATTCAAATGTCACCTTATTTTTTGGGCACAGTAGGATATACATATATATTTTATAGAGTCCCCAACATATTTTTCTGGATATTGCAAACTTTTCCCCTTTTCAAGCAACCTTTCCTTTACTAAATGTTGTCGAGTGAAACACACAAAAGAGTGAAATAAAATAAATATATAATAAGGTGGCAACACGCAAACGAAATGATGCTCTAATGGAATCATACTTGCTGACAGCGTAAAAAAGAATGTCAGTGTTATTCAACTGTTTTGCGCCACTTTGGAATTTCATTCAAAATATGCATAATTAATGGTAATTGAATAAATTGGGCAGTCTCAATTACAAGCACGATGTTGGGAATTTCGCTAGAACACAGATACACACATGCATACATATGTATGAAAGGCTGCTACAAACAAGCGGACAGCAAGCCAAGCAGCTTCTTCTTCTTCTGTTTACTGCTCCACTGCCGCACCTTCCAGCTTCCAACGAGCTGTGAAATGCAGAACCTTATTGTCTGTATATTTGTAAAGTAATCAAGTAACGGCAGCGCTCGGAGAGGCTGCGTGTGCTATAAGTGTATGCCAGCGGGGATTTTAATTTACTAATAGCTAGCTGATGAAAATGCATTTTCAACTGCTGTCATCTCGCATTGTGGTGGCTTGGCAGCGTCAGGCTAATGGTTGCTTGAGGATTTTCAGCAGCTCACGTTGTACACTGCAGTTATTAATGAGAAGCAACATTACAAATGCACGCAAACAAACGCACACACACACACTAACACATCTATACATGCATACAGAATGTCTCTTGTAATCGTCATATATCACATATCAGCAGCAAAGGCATTAAGTGCATTATAATATTTGATGACGCGAACTTAAAGCCAATAGCAAATACACAAATATACAATACATATGCATGTATGTGTGTTTAAGCGCATTTGTGGCAAGGCAAATATTTGCACAAATGAATATTTATTAGAGTGATCGTCTCATATTTGCGAAGTGAGTAAAGTAAAGTTATTGTACTGCATGCAATGTAATCCTCACTGTAATCGAAATGCGCAATTTATTTATAATAATGAAGAGTAATTAAAATTGCCGAGTTGCTTATTTTTACAACATTAAACTATCACAAGTACACGTGTTAAAAGTGTTCTTAGAAGCTCAGCCTCCCATCAAAACACGAAAATCAAGTGCCTGTCATACATTTTCCAAATACGACTGCTGCCGAGGAGGTCTGCATGCAACACTGGTTTTTTAAAAAACGCTCTTTATTATAAGAAAATAGGAAAAAACGTTAACTTCGGCGGCACCTAATCTACAACACCCTTCAAGCTTCAACCTTTTTTACAAGAACTTGATTTGGATCGTTCGGTATGTATGACAGCAATATGGTATAGTGTTCCGATCTAAAAAATTCGTTTGGAAATTAAAGCGTTACATCGGATAATGACCTTTGCCAAATTTCATAAAGATACCTTGTCAAATAAAAAAGTTGTCCATACAAGAACTTGAATTGGGTCATTCAGTTTGTATGACAACTATATGGTATAGTGCTCCGATATAGGCGGTTGTGACAAATAAGCAGCATCTAGGGAAGAAATACGCTTGTAGAAAATTTCACATCGTTATATCAAAATCTGAGGGATTAATTTTCGTATATACAGACAGTCAGAAATATGGGCATGCCAAAATCGTGACAGTTCGTCACGCTGATCAGTCATATATAAATTTTATGGGGTCTCAACGTTTACTCAATTAAGATACTAATTGTCGTAGATATGTATGTATGTCCAGCAGACTTTGAATTAAGCAATTAAGATAGTTTCAAAAATAGTTTCAACAAATTTTCTCAATTTAACATACATCAAGGTAATTAACTAATTACCAAATTGGTGTTTAATTGACACTAAATTAATGGAAGTATTTATACAATCTTGTGGACGTTTTTTAAAGAGTATAGGAAGTTGTTTGTTAAGGTTCAAATATAATTTCTGCCAACGAGGTGAAATTTAAATTTAATTAAAGAATATCGCAGAGAGGAGAAAGAAATCAATATCAAAGAAATTAATATTCAAAAAAAATTTATAAAATAGAAATTTACGAAATTTACAGATATTTTGAAAAAATAATTTATGTAAAAAATCGTATTTCTGATATCCCACGACTACAGAGTAGAGCAAGGCATGGACACATCATACGATAATGTGTTTAAAAAAATATGAGAGTAATTTTTTTAAGGGTCAGTTGCAATAATAGTCATGCATATATATTTCTTTTAGGAATTTTGAAAAATACCTTTGTTCTGTCTCTTTAAGATTGAGAAATTTGCAAGTTTACTTTATTTCTTCCAGTACAAAGGCAGCCAAAACACGTCGGAGCTAATTGTTTAAGCCAAATTGAGTAATTTTAACGCCAAAACGGTCCAACCTTCCCAAGCGTCAGCACTTCGCTCTATGTGCTCTTGAAAAGTTCCAAGAATATCCGACGTTTTTGAGCTCAATGGGTATGTAAACAAGCAAAATTGTCGCATTTGAAACGAAGAGCAGCCTGAAGATTCAAGACCCGCTAGCCCACGATTTGATGCCTGACATTGAAGCTCGTAAACTCGGCTCGTGGACTCGGTTTCAACAAGATGCACTTGTGCACAATCAACGGATTTAATGAGAAAACACTTCGGTGAACAGATAATTTCACGTTTGGATCCGGTCGATTGGCCACCAAGATCGATTGATATCACACCTTTAGATTTTTTTCTGTGGGGATATGTAAAGTCTAAAGTCTATGCGGACAATCCCGCTTCGATTCAAGCTTTAGAGCAAAACATCAAGCGTGTCATTCGCCAGTTACCAATCTAAATGCTCAAGTCATCGAAAATTGGAACGGATGGACCATCTGACACGTAGCCGCGGCCAACATTAGAAAGAGATAATTTTTCGAATTTCGAATGGCAATAAACCTTCCCCATAAAATTTTAAGTTTCTGTATGTTTTCTTTAAAAAAGTTGGGAACCACGAAACACATCACCCTTCAGAACCATGAATTATGCATTATGACAACCGTTATGTTCAATTTACGGAATTTCGTATCAGCAAAGTTCATTGCCCACATCTTCAGTGACTCCGCCTCCCTCGTCCATACGATCGTAGAGATGTAAACGCGGGGTAAAATCATCAGAATTTGGCAGGGCAAATTAATTAAGAATGGATTCGAAGTCTTCTGAAATTCGGACAAGGTTTTAAGGAGCCAATACGGAAAATGGAAAAAATGTGACAAAATGTATATTTGATGTTGATATATTAAGCAGTATGCCGTCTGTTAAAACAACAGCTTCGGCACAAATCTAACAATAGCACTATGCCATACTTATCATTAATTCTCTGCATACGCTTTCAACAACCATGCGGCAAGCTACTCTAACTCGTGTACAGTTGGATTTCGTTTCTCATTAACCAGCCAGCGACGCCGTAGTCTAAATGTAGCACAAATTACTGGGGCGCGTCATTCAATTAGCAAAGGATACGACAATGCAATTTCGCAATTTCGGCAATAATGCACAGACAATGTAGTACGAGCACAACAACAAGAACATCAAATTACGAAACATCAAATTAAATAATAACGAAAAAGGTTGCAAGCAAGAAAAGCTAGCTAAAGCTATGTATCCCAGTACATATATATATATATGTAGCATAAATATGTTGTTGTAGTGGTTGTAGTGTACTACATAACCTTTATTATCATTTTGGCATGTTTTCGTCTATTAGAAATGGGGATTCTTCTCTGCGACAAACGCCGTTTGCCTTCAATTCGTCTGCGTCTGTGGCTAATCAGACGGAGAGCGCAAATAAAAAAAAAAATTTTCTTTGTACTAAGTGTGTCCTTGCAACAGCAGTTGACCTTTGAAAATACATTTCTATGATTGCCAGTGAATTTTATTGCCCACATAACGGCACAAAGCAAGGTGCTGAAGAGCAAAAGTAGCTTAAACGCTTCTGTTGATTGCATAAATAAATAAGTGTGTGGGGTATAATAAAAATATATGTATGTAAGGAGACAATTTAGCAGCGCTATCATGGCTTTTGTATTCATAAGCGGTAATCGTGTTTTTTGATTACAAATCATCTTTTTTTCTACGCTTTTCACTTTGACCGCCTTTATGGGTTAATTTAGTGGCTTGTTTGCTCGTGCGTAAAATATGAAGCCTGTTCCTTTCGGTTGTCGTTAATGTGAAAAATACTTTGTTTTTAAGCAATTTTTCAGGTCAAAAACATCTGTAGGATGGTTGTTGGAAATTTACATATTCAGAGTGGGGCTGATGGATTATACATGTAAGTAGCTAAGTAGTAAGGTTTTATATAGAAAACGAATTTTAAGGTTAAGTGAAGAACTCTTGGAATGACCAAAGTTTTGAACAGAAAATGTAAGGTTAGTGTTGAAATTTAATTTTATAAGATGAGCATATAAAACTGTAAAAATTCGAATCAGAATACAACAATCGGTTTCAAATATATGTAATATTTGCAATATTGAAATAAAATTTTAATTCAAATTTCAAGTGCTCTAAATTAAATAAATAACAGTTTCACATTGAAAAAAATCTTTTTTGATCACACTACAAGAAAACGATTTCAATTTCTTTTTTTTTTTTAATTTTGTTCTGTTTTGATTTCGATTTTTTACATATCAATTAATTTCGATTTTTTTAACTCCGTTTGATTTCGATTTCGATTTTTTTATATATCGATTACTTTCGATTTTTTTAATTTCGATTTTTTATGTATCCATTAATTTTTTATAAATTGATTAATTTCGATTTTTGATATATCGATTAATTTCGATTTTTATATATCGATTTATATCGATTTTTTTTAATTTGATTTTGATTTAGATTTTAATATATTGATTTATTTCTATTTTTATATACCGATTGATTTCGATTTTTTTAAATATAATTTTTTATAATTACTAATGATGAAATATATTTTTTGGGAATCGAAAAAGATAAAATTTTAGAAGTAAGAGTTCGAAATGTCAATTAAGAGGAACTTTGATGATTTCTTGTATTTATCGACTTTCGATAAGCAATTTTATTATACTATTTTTCATTTTGGAAAACAAAGCCAACGATTTACAAGCTTACAGGTATGTAATAAAGTCAAGTAATTGCTACAAAATGGAAATTTTTAAAGCCTTAGAATTTATTTCAAAAACAGAATATGTCATGAAAGAAACAGTAACAGAAGACATACATATATTTACACATATACATATATTTGTAAATGCTACCCTGAGCGGAAAAAACTGTGCCTATTTATAAGAGTTTGTGAGGATGTGTGCAAATTATCGATACAATATCAAATATGTATATCGATAAAGTTATTTTATAAAACGGTTGATCTTCATCGAAGATGAAAGTTAAGAAATGATTTCTATGAATAAAGCTAGTTTGTTGAATAAAAGTATATAATATTTTAAGTGGAACATTTAAAAATTCATTTCGACCTAGACTCGTACTTAGAACATTGATTGAACAAACGAGGAAAGGTTTCAATTGATAGCTAAGGTTAAGATCACGTCACACATAAGGAATTAGTGTGACCCATGCAGAATATTTGTAGAGCCAAATTTCGCAAAGTAATATTATAATTTTTACCATAAATTACGTATAACACAAAGTTGTAGTAATCGGGTTACCATTTTCTGAAATATTATAAGCATGTTATAACCAATCACAAACAGTTACGGGAGTTTTGGATTAATTTATCGATAATTTTGCTATCAATAACGACTCTTTGTTTCTAATTGATATTTGGAAATATCGGAAATCGACTTTTTGGAATATTGAAATTATGTATAATATAAAGTTGGCAAGAGAGAAAATATAAATATAAAGTTGTAGAAATCGGGACAATGTTTTCCGAAATATGAGTATGTTATAAACAATCAAAAACAGTTACTGGAATTTTCGATTGCATTATCGATAAATTTTCTATCAATATCGACGCTTTATCTATAATCGATATTTAGAAATATCAAAAATCGATTTTTTATTTTAAAATATCGATATATTTCTGTAGGACTTATAAAGAGTCCAGAGTCCAAAAGCGGAAATACAGAAGTTTCTTACAAAAATAAGACATTTTCTAAAGTTTATTTAATCATTTAGGAAAATAATACATTTTTTGAATACAAGAGTTCTGCAATTCAATACTTTTCAAACAAAATTTCTATAAGTATGTCACATTATTGAATCAATTATATATATAAAATATATTTTCTAAGCGTTTCCATTCAGTAGCCGAGCGGTGTATTAACAAGTTGAACGTGGATATCTTTCTATGATTTGATATACCCACAAAAATGTATGTATGTAAGTAAGTGCTATGTGTAAGTCTGTATGTATGTATATTTTACTTACATCAACATTGAAGATAAACAAAAGCACTTTTCAAAATGGCAGCTCGCCTTGCTGAAAAAAGGATAATAATGAACGCACGAAACGCCGCAAATTGTTGTCGTCGACGCTGACGTGCGCGTGGAGCTGGGAAAAAGTGAAGATTGACGTTAGCAAGCACACGCACACACACATACAAATTGGCATAGAAATAGGCATACGAGCACACAAGCGTTGCTCGAGCTGCAATCTAGCGCCTAGAGAGGATTGCGCACAAAATTATTCAAATCATGTCCTCAGCCGCTTGGCACATACTCCGCCCCTGCGCGCCGACGTTGCTTTGCACAGTTTCTTAGGCCGTTCGTCAAAATCAATAAAAGCGTAAGGTGTAATTGTTTACGCCGCGACGTAAGGATGCATGTGTGTGTGTCGGCATAGAGGCAAAGATTCACATAGTTACATATGTATGTATGTATGTATGTGTTATATATATTTATATGTAAATTGTATTTTGTGCGTAGTGAAGCATGCAAATTAAAGGTATTTGTGAGGATAAAAAGATGAAGAGATATTTAGTTAAAGTAGTTGTGTCTATCAAACACACACACTGACACATAGCCCCATATACATACATACATATGTACATATATATATGGGGTATTCCATACCAAATCGACCACTTTTGAACCCGACCCCTTTAGATTTTGCTGAAACTTATCCATCCTTTTCTACTCTTTGAAAAACATTTTTGAGAATTTTTTCAAAATTTTTTGTCCTACTTCAAAAAAGTTATGAATTTTTCTATTTTTTGCTAAAAAAATGGCTTTTTTATATTCAAATAGCCATAACTTTTGTAGAAATTGACTTTTGGGGACCATTTTTTTTTTAATTTTTGTTTTTGAATGAACTTTTCGAAAAAATACTCGAAAAGAATTTAACACGATCAATTATATAAAATAATCGTTTTTTTTTAAGTAAAATCTTAATTTTTATTTTTTGAAATTTCGCCATTTTTGTTTTTTGTTTTTTTTCTCAAAAAAACTTCAATTAATTTGACAACTATCCCTGCTAATCTCGGAGTGGGCCGATTTTTTTATATTTTTTTTTATTTAAAAAATGAAAAAAATTTTTAAATAAATAAAAAAAAATATTAAAAAACTCGGCCGACTCCGGGATTAGCAGGGATAGTTGTCAAATTAATTGAAGTTTTTTTTGAGAAAAAAAAACAAAAAACAAAAATGGCGAAATTTCAAAAAATAAAAATTAAGATTTTACTTAAAGAAACGATTATTTTATATAATTGATCGTGTTAAATTTTTTTCGAGTATTTTTTCGAAAAGTTCATTCAAAAACAAAAATTAAAAAAAAAATGGTCCCCAAAAGTCAATTTCTACAAAAGTTATGGCTATTTGAATATAAAAAAGCCATTTTTTTAGCAAAAAATAGAAAAATTCATAACTTTTTTGAAGTAGGACAAAAAATTTTGAAAAAATTCTCAAAAATGTTTTTCAAAGAGTAGAAAAGGATGGATAAGTTTCAGCAAAATCTAAAGGGGTCGGGTTCAAAAGTGGTCGATTTGGTATGGAATACCCCATATATATGCATATACCTTGCAAGATTATGTAGAGGTGTCTATATTCTACCAGCCGTTATCCGCTTGCCGATTGAAGTGGCTTTTAAAAACATATAAGTACATAGATACAAGGGTAAGTATGTATGTAAGCGTGTGCGTTAGTGTTTTATCGGCGCTTAACAAGTAATGATGTGCAAAAATGTACATGCGATAAGCTTGCAAGTTATTAATATGCAGGGCTAAATACAGACTTACATAGATAATCGTATAAGTTATAGGAGTAGATGAAAACCGTGGGGAACTAACGTGTTTTGCTTTTTCTGGAATTTTTGCTAGAGGTGAGGTGTGGAAGAGAGAATTTGATTAATTTCTTTTTTTTTATAGAAGAATATGAAGCTAGAAAACAGACTGTCTACCTCGCAAATTTACAATCGAGAATTGCAGAGTTAAGTGAGAAGCATTTGCAGACAGGTAAGAGAGATGTCGAAATGCGTGAGTACGAAGAGTTTGACAACGAAGAGTTTCTACAAAAAGACAAAAAGGCTAGCAGAAGGTTTCAAGACCGGAGAACCCCCAGATGTGATCAAGTGACTAATACTCGCAGCATTTTGAAATTATGATAGGAACACATTCTCCAACACGCTGAATGGCAGTGAAAACATAACACCAGGAGATGAGGTGAACCCGATCCCCCAATCGATGTCGATGGAGTAGAGTGAAGTAAAGTCCGCTCGCGACGAACAAAGACCAAACTCTAGAAGTCCTTCATCATTCCCGTCCTGCTATATGGTGCGGGGACATGGACAATAACATCATCTGATAAATCTGCTTAGGAGTCTTTGAGAAAAAGATTTTGTGGAAGATTTAGGTCCTTTGTTCTTTGGCAATGGCGAGTACAGCAGTCAATGAAGAGATGAGCTGTACGAGATATACATATGTATGTATAGCGACATCGACATATGCTAGAGAATCAAAAGACAGCGACTGCGCTGGCCAGGTCACGTTGTCCAGATGGAAAATAACACTTTAGCTTGCAAGGCTTTCGATTCAGTATCCGGCGGTGGAAGTAGAGGAAGACGAAGTCATCCATTTCATAGGGAAGATCAGGCAGAGAAGGGCCAGACTGCACTTGGAAGCTGCAATTGGCGCCAAACAGCGAAAAGGAAGAACGACTGGCGCGCTGTTGTTAACTTGGCTATAACCGCGTAAGCAGTGTCTACGCCAGTAAAGGAGAAGAAGCATCTTAAATTATGCCACCGCTCTCTTATCTCAAAGAAGTTACTTATTTGCCGACGTTATCTACAGGGTGTTTCAGACCAAAACTTTACCAAATTTTTATTTTGATTTGTCGAACAATTTAACAGCAACAATAGAAGCACTTGTATGTAACCCCAGCAAGGCTTTTGAGAAAGTTTGCACTTAATAAAAATAGAGGAAAAGCACACAACGCGCCACACAAAGTATCCTTACGGTTTACTTGGAGCAAATGTGTGCGTTGACCTCCGCCAATTTAACACCTATTTATATACTCTCTGACGCTATAAATTAAAGACATCAGCACACAAGCTTATATGAGAGTGAGCAAAAACGGAAAAAAATTGCAAATAAACATGCAGAGGTGCTTGTACGCGCCGCCAAGCGAGCTGCCAACGTCCACACATGACAGTCACAGTGATACTTTTCCACAATTACCCGCTCGTATTTATTTAGGTTCGCCAGATCGACTGCCTGTTGGCTACCTGGCTGACTGGCAGACTGGCAGACTGGCTTTTGCGCCCACAGACTGCTCACCGCCTCTGCAGCTAGCCGATGAGGCCAGCAGCTGAACACGCTTGGTCAGCCGGCAGTCAAATCAGCCAAGCGTCAAGTTCACTACCAGCCAACACAAGTTCTTATTTATGAGTATGTCCATACGTATGTACACATGTATATGCTATATAAATGTATGTATGTACGTATGCATGTGGATATGTGCGTATGTTTACTTTTATAATGAGGCTCACATGGTTTATGACTGCCGTCTTTGTTGTTGGACTAACATTTGCACCGACTCGCTGGCTGAACGGCTATCGGCCAGTCTTCCATGGTAATAATATGACAGGTTTTGCAACAACAAAGCAAACATTTTTTTCTTTGCTGTCACTACTTTCAATGAGTCTCACTATTTTCTCATGTGCCGCTAGGTTTCTGTGTTCGTTGATGTGTCTGCCCTGGCTCTTTATGCAAAACACCAGAATTAGGCTTTGAGTATCGCAGCAAATCCTTTCGCCTGAACTAGCGCCTCCCCCGGCGTTCCTCCAGTTCCGTATTCAGCTTTCCACGACATAAAATATCATTAATTTTGCAGCGTGGACGCTCGCGCTCCATTTTGCTGTGCAAAAAATGCTCGCAAAGCTTGAAACAAAAATAAGAAAAACAAGTAAGGAAGAGCGAAGTTAGGGTATAACCAAACAGTACCAACTCTTGCAACTTGCAAGGATTAAGGCCGGCGTAGTAACTTCAGTTACATAAGGCTTGTTAGTTACATGGGGTCTAGGGCGAGTTTTCATCCGATATTACTCGTTCTATGCACAAATGTGCACCGTTATAAGAAAAACACGCACCCTCAATTTTATTAAAATAACTCGCATATTGGCCGATATATGTGGTATAAAGTCACTCGGAAGTTCGAAGCTCTTTATATTAGGTATATGGGGGCTAAGAGAAGTATTGGCCCGATTCAACCCATTTTTGACACACATGCATACTATTATCAGGAAAGAATTCTCTCTCTGAATTTCAATTATATTATCATGCATTTACCGTTATGTTCGATAAAAAGTCAACTAAACGTACTGGGTCCACATATTCACCACCTAGCGGTTTGAACAGTTTTGGTTCGATGTCCACAATTTCTATTCATAAGCTGACACACTTCAAAGGCACTATTCATGCAAAGTGTTATCTCGATATATGAATTCATTCTATATTTGTATACTGGAAAGTGAAAGTTTCAAATGAAATATAAAATTGTGTTATATAAGAAGTAGGCGTGGCTGTAGTCTGATTTCGCCCATTTTCACACTGTACCATTATAGTGTCAGAGGAATGTCACATACCAAATTTTGTTGAAATCGGTCGGACGAGTCTCGAGATATGTGATTTCACCTAAGAGTGGGCGGTGCCACTCCATCGTCATATTTTGACCCTATCTCCATGAAAGGCTTCTTACACCATCTCGAAGGTAAAATTCAATGTCTCTGGGGTATTTAGTTATTGATATATCGCGCTTGTTTAGTTTTTAACAGTACCGTTATACGGGGAGTAAGCGGGCTTATCATTCGATTGCATCCATTTTCAAACTGTCGATAAGAGTTCTGACAACATTTGCGCCAAACAAAATTGGCTTACGTGGTTTAAGAGATACATATGTACTTTAAACCTGGGACCACGCCCATTTTTTCTTAAATTGTTTGCCTACAGGGGCACCTACTAAGAAACGTGCATACATCTTAATTTTTAATCAAGTTACAGTTTGCACGGACGCACGGACGGACAGACAAACAGTCACCAGGATTTTAAGTCCTCTCATCATCATCCATTTATATACATATGTACATACATATATATAATCCTATATCTATATATATCGATTCGTTTAATGTATCACACATACAACTATTATACTCTGCAGCAACATGTTGCAAGCGTATAAAAATTGTTTAAGGCAAGACCTGTAGGCTGACGGACTTTAAGCCGCCTCTTCGTGCCCCACAATGTGTCGCGACCACTTAGCCGCATTGGCAACGAGACATAGCAACCGTCCGACTGGCGCAGCATACTTCTTCAGCCACACGAGCACACACACGAATGATCCTAAGCATTCGCACGCCCATGCTGGCACATTCTGGCTGCTTAAGCTTAATCCTGGGTGGTCTCAGCGTCGCTGTTTTGTTTCTTTTGTACCTTTCAGTGCCTTTTATTACCTCTTTTTGCGATCGGGTTTGCATAAAATGTCTCATTTTTTTCGCATCGCTAATAACTCCCAGCACCATCGGCGCCGCGCCACTCGACAACAAGGCGCACAAATGCGTACGCGGATACTTTATAGCTCTGACTAATGCTGTACGCCATAGACGAAAGGTATGTAGGTGTGGAAGGCTTCTTTGGTGTTGTTTCTTAGTTGTTGCGGGAAATTCGCAGAAAAGAACTTGCACTTTTCAAGGCTACATCGGCAATGCAGATAAATAAAATAAATTTCCCCTATAGCGGGGAGCTGCATAATTTTCTGGTTTCTGTAGAGCCAATTGGTGACTAATTTGATAAGTAGTACTACGATGGGTAGGATTACAGTAGTTATGGAACAAATGAGGAATTATACATCGATCTTTGTGTCTGAAAAAGTATTTTGAGAATATCCGAGCTCATGTTGCAAGACCGGTTAAAAACTATTTGGAATACAGCGGCTGGGAAGTTTTGCCTCATTTATAGTCCAGACCTTGCCCCACCTGACTAACGTTTTTGGCTTGATTCAATCTTGGTCCCAAGCAACATCGCTTCACTCTATGCGCTCTTGAAAAGTTCCGAGAAGATCCGGCGTTTTCGACCCAAATTTTATTGAGCGATTCCGGCTCAATGGGTATGTAAACAAGCAAAATTGCCGCAGAGCCAGTGGAGTCTATATTTCTTTAAAAATTATTTCAGTGAACGTAATCGTCAAAAGCGACCGTTATGGCGCCATGATAACCGGCTTTTTGATGCCTAAAATTAAAGCTCGTGATCTCGGTTACATTTGGTTTAAACAAGACATCGCATCAATCAATGAATTTATTGAGAGCATACCTCGGTGAGCTGATAATTTCACGTTTAGGGCCGGTCGATTGGCCAGCCAGATCGTGTGATATCACACCGTTAGACTTTTACTAGTCGAACAGTTATCAGTACAAAATCTTCGAACGTGTCATCTAAAATTGGACTCAACGGATGGACCATCAGAGATGTAGTCGCGACCAACATTTGAAAGAGATAATCTAAATGCCAAAGAATGCTCTTTCGAATGATAATAACTATAAATTCTGCATTCAATTTGAAGTTTCAGTGTTTCTTCTTAAAAAAAAAATAGGGAACCTCAAAATGAATCACCCTTTACAATTATTATTACCAGACAATATTTAAGGAAACTGTCAAGCTATTGACTACAAATCATATTTATTGTCTCGAGTTATTAAAAATGATTTAAGGCGGGCAAAATTTTCGGGCCACTGCATTAAGGTGGCACAGTCATTGATTTTTTTTCAATTTTTCTTTATAAACTTCAGATGTAATCAGTAAATGGCAACTGCCGTAGAATCAATTGCGTTAAGGATGCAAACAACCAATCTTATCAACCGAACTCTTGAAATCAGCACAGATAAGACGTTGGAATCATTATTTTCAGACAGAGAATGAGGGATTGGAAGACCATTGAGTTCAGGAGGCAAGTAGGTGCATCATCGCATTTTATAGTAGATTTGTAAATATATAGACATGAGATTACAAAATTCCGTTAGAAACATTTACCGGACTCCGTTTAACTAAACTGATGCACACTCTTACCCAAATTAGAGAGGAGCCTTTTGAAAAATGTGTTGTATTTGAAATATGTAAAATTTATTCAAATTACTTTACCTTTTAGTTTATGGATCCTCAATTAGGCTTGATAGTGCTTGTATACAAAAACAACAACACGCACTGTTCCGAACTACGAGATGCAAACTTTTGCACTTGTTTACCGTTATTGTAGCTACAATGGTTGTATTTGTGTTGTTGTTTTTCTCTGTAAATGGCACTTAACAGCTTAACGACGAATGTTAGCAACGGCCGAATGGTTGGCTTGCAAAAAAAACGAGTGTGCAGCTCGTTTGTTGTAGGAAACTTGTTACTACTTAAGGACTTAAGAGATTATCGAGGATTTATGCACGGATGAACTTTTTTAACAATGACTCTCTTCACTGTGAGAGTAACGAAAATAGCCTGGCGTGCTGAAAGAGAGAGAGAAAGAGAGAAAACATTTAAATTAAAGAGATAACTTTGATGATAAATTTTTAGTAATAAGAGTAGTTATGCTTATCTTTATTCATTACTGTAATTCCAAAATGCTTGATTATAAGTTTTAGTTTAATAACGAAATAAGTACATAAAGGCTAAGTTAGGATGGATACGAACATTAAATACGCTAACAAATGCCTAGTAAGAAACCCAAACATTTTAAACATAGAAGCCGTAGACACTGCCAACAGGGTCGAAGCTAGAGGGGAATGTTGATGGAGGTGTTTTCTGTAAGAAGCTCTCTGTCAATCTTAGCTTTAGGCTGTCGGACAGGAGAAGTACGGCGTAGACGCCGGATACTCGTTTACATCCGAAGTTGCCGGACTACTGAAGTGTTTTTCAGACAGAAGTAGACGCACTGCTACGAAGTTCAGCCCCTTTCAGTCATTGAGTTGAGCTCTTAGACTTTGGGTTCAAAGCTAGTCAAGGAGTTTCTGTCCTGCCTATAAATAGCATCCAGCTACTTCATCATCAAACTCATTTGGGTCCCCAGTCATAGCGGAGCCACTAGCAACTGTAAAGGCGAAAGAAAGAACTCAGAATAGCAAAACGCAATTCGTGGGTTTTATTCTGTAGTAAATAAAACAGCCTAAGTGGAAAGGCAAAAAATTAAATTTTTTATCGAAAGACCATATACGAACCGCACTAATGGTTGATAGCCAAGGTTGCACGGCACTCAACATGAGGGATTCAATAAAAACATTACTAGAGGCGTATTTGCTACGGTCTGATGCGAGACCTAATGTCTCCACCATCTACTGTCAGCATATGTATTATATGTATATAGACAAGCCATTTACGGTGGGAAAGATATACTGCTATGCCCAAGGTGACATTTGAACTTAAACTGCGCGCGTCGAAGGATTTGGAGAACTATTTTTTTTTTTTAGGTTGGTAGTACTGTCAGTCACATTTATGTGAAATTTCATGTCAAAATATTCATTAGTGTTTGAGATACGTGTCGTTTTGTGAACTGCTAAAAGTGAGTTTTTCGTTTTTTGCGATGTCGAAATTTGTTGAGCAAAGAATTTGCATTAAATTTTGTTTACGGAATCAATTTTCTGCTGCAGATACGTTGAGGATGGTGCAGAAAGCCTTTGGTGATGAGGCTATGTCTAAAAAAAATGTTTACAAGAGATATAGTGAGTTCCAAGTCGGCGGTGAACGTGTCGAAGACGAAGAGCGCCCAGGGCGACCATCAACAACAACCGACGAAGCTCACGTTCAACAAATCAAAGATTTGGTGTTGAAAAACAGTCGATTAACAATTAGAGACCTTGCTGATGAAGTTGGCATATCGAAAGGCTCAGCTAATACTATTTTGAAGGATGTTTTGGGCCTCAAGCGCGTCAAATCTCGACTGGTACCGAAAACATTGAATTTTTTAGAAAAAAGGCGTCGCGTTGAAGTGTGTGAAACGATGCTTTCCGATTAGACTTGGATTCCGATTAGACTTGGATCTATGCTTACGACCCCGAAACAACCGATCAATTAAGCGAATATCGTGCCAAAAAAGAACCGAGACCAAAAAAATCACGCCAAAGTCGCTCAAAAATCAAAGTCATGTTGACTGTTTTCTTCGATTATCGTAGTGTTGTGCATTATGAATTCCTTCCAACCGGACAAACAGTCATCAAGCAATATTATTTGAACGTTATGCGTCGTTTGCGTAACGCTATCCGCCTAAAAAGGCCGGAATGGTGGAAAGACAATTCTTGGTTTTTACACCACGATAATGCACCATCTCATACTGCCCTCGTAATTCGTGATAATTTCGCCAAAATCTCAACCCATATCGTTCCGCAACCATCGTATTCTGGCGCCGTGCGACTTCTGGCTGTTCACCAAGCTCAAAAGACCGCTCCGGGGACACCGTTTATATACGATAGAGGAGATTAAGCCGCAGTGAAGACGGAACCGAAGGCCATCCCGGAAAGTGACTACAACCAGTGTTTCGAAGAATGGAAAATTCGTTGGCATAAGTGCATTGCATCAGGAGGGGATTACTTTGAAGGGGATGAAATTGATTTGGGAGAATAAATAAAGAATTTTCAAAATAAATACAATGGCACCCCGCAAAACTAAGACTTCAACTCGACAGGGAAAACTTTAAGGTCGTTTGTTATGCAGAGGACTTCGTAGACTTTTTTTCTGGAATGAATCTTAATTGCCTATCCCGACTTATAGAAAACGTGTTTGTCATCACAGAGGACCGCCAACTGGGTGGAGAAAACAGTTAAAACAGAAATGTAGCTGGCAAGAAGAACAAACATTACAAAACATATATGAAAAGGACGATATAATGGATGGCATTGTCAAAAAAGTTCCGCTAGGCCTGGAACAGGGCCGGGTGTTACGAGCACAAAGGATCTGGAGGTTATCCTCGATATCCGCCCAATATAATATGATAATATGGCCGGCTTACGGGCAGCCGGCTCAAATGGAGAAGTGTTAGTGCACAGCCAAGCGGTAAATAGCCTTTAATAAGTCTCATTGCGTTCAGTTATATAAGGTTTCAGTAACTAGACTATTAGTAGGTAACTCAGTAAATAGTATCCTGGTACCCAGTCATATAAGAATAAAGGGAAACGAAAAGACAAACGAGTTGGGCTACTCGAGAGCCCAAGGCCATTCAGCGCTTTAGGAGTGGTTTGAAGCAACAGATATTCCTCCATCTCAGGTCTGGGAACTCTAGTAGTACAGCACATGCCACAAAAATATTTTGGGGTAATATTGATGCAGAACAGATCTAAAATCTTCTAACTCTTGACAAAAGGGAACTGAGTAACATTAAGGGGTTCATCACAGGGCACTTAAGATCTCATCTTCAAAAAACTGATAAAGTGGACTTGTGGGAAAGCATAGGCTATGCAGAGGATGATGAGCCGCGGAGACGCTAAGACGGTATATATGTACATATGTATTTCATGGCTCTCAATGCTCCGCAGAATAGACGTTCAAGGCCGAGCCGAGGGCAAATTCGTAAGCTATATGTTGTCTCGGCTTTAAGCGTCCACTCTGCAGGCAACAGTAAAAAAACATTGGGCAGCTGGGACGGAAAAAAATCAATATTTTTTGCAGATGCACTGAATTTCTTAATAAGGCTTTATTGATTAAAAGTGGGCGGTTCAATGATTCCGTCATTATTCATTGGCAAAATAAATATCAAGAGCTCTTCTCATCCTACTCTTTTTATTTTAAGTAACGCTAAGTCTAACTAAGTATCTGGCTATCACATTCATTTTCTGTCCTCCGCGAGAGTAATAATACAGGATAAGAATATATTATTAAAAGTAAATAAAAATACACCTAAAAATATACTCCGCCAGCCAAAAAAAAAGTGGACCAACTAAACCACAAATGACAAATCGATTGACAGTTATATTGTACATAACGAAACAAGTATAATTTGAATATCATTAACATAGTGACAAGACGCCACCACCACAAACACTTTAGCGGTGGGGGCACTGATAAACCGCAACGGCTGCGAGACGCGTATCAATAAACTTCTATGCATAAGCCACTGTATACGTTCGGTCAATATGAAATTCGCCGGAAACCACAGAAGTATCGATAGCGGGCTGGGAAGGGCGGACGACCCACGCCAACTGAACTAACGATGTCACTGACGCTTGAACGCACCAACGCGTTCGACAATGTTTATGACGAAAGGCAAATGAATGAGTCGAAGGAGACGTACAAAAGTAATACTGGCTACGACACACCCAAATGCAGACGACGGCGAGGATAACGACGCCTTTAGTGTAGATGACGTTGTCGCTGACGACTTGGTTGCGGAAATATTTCACTCCGGGCGTTCCACTTTGCATTTGAATGGGTAAAAATTACGGAAGGCGTAAAGGTGCTTGAATGCAAATACACCATACTTATATATATATATATATGTGTGTGTGTGTGGGTGAAATATAGATAAATAGAAATGAAAAGGAAAGGACTTCAAGCATATAAATATAATGTAAATATTGACGAAGCGTTATTTTTGTGTAGCTGCAAGAGTTCCACTAGTGCTGAGGGTGGGCGACGGCGTTCGCAATTTATTTGCTGTACAGATAATTATAGAAATATTTACAATAGATATTTACATTAATACACAACTGTTGGATGCAAAAAGGCAGCACTGAATATGCATTGGAAGTTAAACTATGAAGGAACATGGATACCCAGAGCGCACACGTGCTTTGAAAAAACTAACCTTAAAGTGTCGACAGATATATGCATGTATAGTATGCTATAGTGGTGAACAAATTCTTCGGAGATTGTAGCGTTACTTGAACAATACTCTATGCCAAATTTCTTGAAGGATTCGTCAAATACAAAAGTTTTTTCAAACAAGGGCATGTTGTTTTTGTTGTTGTAACGGTTTTCTAATCCTCGCTTAGGCGGTAAGGTTCAGATAAGTTGTCGTCGAGGTCAACCAACGGAAGGCCTAGGAAACGTGCTACTTCGGCGGATTCGGACCATAGGGAGAGAGGTGTCGATATGTAGTATTAGCTGGGCATGCAAAGGGTTGGTTAGTGCCATGCGGAGAATTGTTGCACGATGGACATATATTTGATATAGATTCGATTCTGTATAAGTGGAAGTTTAACTTTCGATTCTTGCGGTTTGACGCCATTCACTGAGAGGAAGTCACTAAAGGTGTTTACGGCTCTACTGTGAATGACGATCAGTGCATGTCAGAAGTTTGTCGAGTCCGAAGTCTGGTCGACGTATTGTTTTATGTCGTCGACGTAGTTAAGGAAGGACCATTTAGTGCTCCTAGGACGCGGTGAAGCTACAAGCAGGTGACTACGGAGATGATTGCTAAGAACGCACCGCAGCAGAAACTGCTTGGAGAGGAAGCATCTGCCTCACTGTGCAGATGTTTGATGGGAGGCATCCCGTTGTACTCCGAAGTACAATGTTCGGACATATATGTAGATTCCTCGTCTGCGTTTCACTGCATCCAGGCGACCATATTGGTGCGGCGCAATTAAGCCATTAACCATTGTATGTTGGCAGGACGTTTTTTCTCATACAAGGACGTGATTGTTATCGATCATCAGTTTGTATGGCAGATATATGCTATAGTACTGCGATCTTTTGAAATAATTCGTGACGAATTTCGTGAATATATCTTGTTAAATAAAAAAGTTTTTCAAACAAGGACTTAATTATCAGCTTGTATGGCAGCTATATGATATAGTTGGCCAGTCAGGGAAAACAAATAAATTAAAATAAGCAATGAAATCATGTATAATAAAGGATATCACACTATATAAGCGAAAGCAGAAGTTCAAACCAATAAACTATGTGGCATATGGAGCTGTCAAATGCTATGTGTGAGCGCGCTTTCGGTCAAACGCAATTTCGAGAGCGAACATTTGAAAGGACACAAGTGTTGTATTTCCAAATGAAATATGGGGCAAGCGAAAGAATTCTAGTTTATTCATAGCTATGTAACACACCAATCTACAAACACATGTACTATGCAAAGATAACCGTTTTCCCATGAAGTGGCTAACGCCCACGAAGAACTCGGTGAACCTACAAAATAAAATTAAATATGTAAATTAAGGAAATTTTCAATAAGCGTGTGAATGGGCCAGCATACGAACTACACTGCGCCCTCAAATGCACAAACATACACACAAACAGATACACACTTGCTTAATCGCAGTACAAATGAAGTGGAGTACTAGTTGGCATGAGTGCGCCTCGAGTGGCATAGTGCTGATTGCAATTGCAGGTTATGAAGAGTGCGGTTGCGTTCCAGAAGCAGTTGTGCGCGCAGTGACAGCAAGATGTTAAATGTCAAGTGGATTTGAAACAACAACAACGCCGTGGACTGGACTTGCTACCGTATGCTGTGGTGCTGTCACATTTCACTTAAACGGTGCGGTTCCGTTGCTGCAACTACGAGTGTCACTCGATTTTCCTTTATCAGCAAGAATCGATGTTGGCAGCGAACGTGCGGACTTGACGTTGCGATAGCGATTTTCTTTTATCTTGACTGCTTATACGAGTATAAGGCGCTGCGACAGTGATTGCCGAGTGCCAGGTTGCTGTCATTGCCAAGCAAGCGGACGTGAGAGCGTTGCGTTTTTAAGCAATTTAAGCAGCGTTTGACAGAAATGCGCTCAATAAATTTGAGATTTATCGAGGTGTATTTGGTATAAAAGATGAATTGATGATGTCCTGATTCATAAGAAAGGCGGAGATGATTTTCGACATATGTTGTTGTTGCTGTAACGGTTACTTAGTCCTCGTTGGGATGTTAAGGATTATAGCAGAATCAGCCAACACCTGCTCCCTCTGGTGGTTAAGGGAATTTCGAGATGTAGAAGTTAAACACCAACAGGGAGAGCACATCACCCTGCGGAATTCCATGTTTAATTATTCTCAATTTAGAGTTTGTCGAAATTGGCGATATCGGACCACTGTAGGACATAGCTGTCATTCAAACTGACCATCTTGTATGGATTATTAGCCAAGTCAAAGCCACCATAGCCTGATATATTGTTGAAATCGGAATACTTAGCATATAGCTGTTGTACAAACACAATCAAAATCAAGTCCTTGTATGGAAAACTTGTATATTTGACGAGAAGTCTTCACGAAAGTTAATTTAAAAAATGAAATCTAAGAAATTCATTCTCACTACAGGCGGTTGAGCAAATTTTTATCACTCGGTGGTCAGTCAGCGTCCGCAACATTCCTCAAAATAAAAATTTTTGTTGGTTTCCCCACCTTATTAAAAGTTACGATTAGGGTTCCCTTAATTTTTGGGCAAATACTTTTTAACAGAGGTTCCGTTGTCAATAGAAAAACGTCTGAGATTAGCGAAATGCAATATGAGTGCTTTATTTGAAGGACTGTTGAGTGGCATCGTCCGATTCCAAACTAATCCGACTGTGGAGTAACTGATAAGCAGCGAAATATTAACGCGCGTGGCTCACTGTTAGCGCTTTAATTAGACTGATGGATTTAAAGTGGACAACTGGCCGTCAAAGCAAAGGGTGTTGTAAATAAATATGCGCACTCGCACATACAAGTATACACATACAAGCATATATGTATTTTTAGGGAGGAACATTTCCACACACCAATTAGCATTACCACTGGTTATTGGCAACTGTTTGTCCATTGATAAAACATCGTAGCCCACTTGGCTTATATGAAAACAAAGCTTAGAGCAGGAGAGCGATTGCTAACAAAACACAGCACAAATGAGGCTACAAAGCCATAAAAAGTAATAACACACAATAACAACAACAACACAACACACAGCAGCACATAATAACTTCAACGTCACAAATATGCCAACAATAAAATGCCGCCATAATGAGGGAGCAAAAGTGGTAAGTGGTTGTTGGCGTTTATATGGTTGATATACATATGTATGTACATAGCACACATGAAGTAGAGTTTAAAAATAAAAATAGAAATGTGTTCCTTGGTACATATGGTAGTCTCCTTTCTTAATAAAATTTTCGTACACAAAATGGTTGCAATTCCTGCTTTTGTAGGTTAGGACACAAATTATGCACTTTTAATAATCATATGCCCACATTTATACGTATTATTTTTATAATTTCGATTTTAACTCTAACATTTTTTCTATATTGAGAGCACTACTTTTCCAAGCCTACCAAAATAACTAAGTTCTACAGCTATCTTATAACGACAGCATTATGTGAAAATGTCGACACAATTTAATGCCAGTGGGCGTGTTACGAGCGCTTTTTACAACTTGTCATTTAAGTGCTTATAATAAAGTTATCAGCTGCGACAGTTTTATAGCAGTAGTTCATTACCAATATGTTTTCAAAAATATATTGCGAGAGATATCGCAGTTTAGAAGTATAAAACAGCTTTAAATTAAAACAGAAAATATTTAAAGTAACTTTTTGAAAATTGGTAAGCTCATATTCATAGCTTCACACTGACAATTTCATGTAAAGTTTTCTATTTGTGAATGAAACCACTATATAGTAATTACAAGAAACAAAAAATAATTTTGTACTCATTTCACACTTTATTTCCCAGCAATTTTTACCTTGCTACGTCTAATATCACAAATTACGTTTAATTGTAAGAAAATAAATTAGTTTTCTTTTTATAATGAACTCGCTGTTAGCACAGATGTGAACGAACACACAATTAAAAAAGAAAAAGTACAATGCACAGATAACTAGTTTGACATTACCTCGTTAAGATCTTATCAGAAAAACCATGAAGCAACTGTGATAATATATGGTTCACAAGCTGCAATTTATATAAATAAATGCTAATATTAGATTTTTAAGATTAAATCAAGTATAACTCAGGTATACTGACCTCCTATGGGACTAGGAGTAAAGTCAACGAAAAGAAAAAAGTGTAAATAACAAAGAAGCTATAAAATAACATCGTAAAATTTTTACGGCTCACCTTTATGAAATATGTATGTCCGGTTTTTTGAAATTTACCGCTCTTTAAAAATACTAAAAGCAAGAAATCCAATTGACAATTTTACTTATATTTTAATGAATTCATTAAATGCACTTGATATTAATGGGGGTAATTAAGCAGTTTGCGCTCAAACTGTCGTAAATTGATTACTTCACTGTAATTTAATTTTTATAATTTACTACTTTTCACATATAACATGCCAATATGAATGTACACATTTAAGCTTAAAAAATTATTTATTTCATTAAAAACTTTTTTTTTATTGGGTTTAGCACTTTACCGGCTTACGTCAATTCAAAATGTGTAAAGCGCTGGTTATAATTGTTGAGAGTTTAATTTTTTTGTACACTCATTAGCGCTCTAATTTTCTAACAGATTTTGCAAATGATATGGTATATTATACAAGGAATGACTACCACAAATCTAGCAATAGATACGGTCGGCAAAAATCGAAAACAATTTTAAACAAACAATCTTAATGACTGCACCAATCACTTGACGCTTGTTAAGCGGTTCAAATTGCGGTTTTGCGAGAACTCAGTGAAATATGCGCTGAATTCCATACGCGATAAGCCTTATAGCAAAATGGGTCGTTCGAACACAATGCTCAGCATAAAAATCACTCTAATCAATGAATTTCATTTATGATTCACATCAAGTGTATGTACTCGTATTTGTTATTTGCTTTTAATTCACAACTACTGATTGATATTTTAGCATTTCGATTTCATAGCGTTGGCCTCAATAAAAATCATTTGACACAGTCTTTTTGGGCTTGTCGCCGCCGCCGCTGCTGCTTATGCCAACGTCGTCGTCGTCGTTGCTGTTGCTGTTGCAATTTTACTTTTGGCCAACACGCAGAATAAACTGAACTTTTCTCTGCTTGTTCTCTTCCACTCTTCTTCGTTTTCAACGTCGGCGTTTTTTATGCACTAGGCTTTTTCACTACCACTTTGCGTTTGCATTAACTTTTTAGCCTTTTCTTTAATGTGTTTTTTTATTCCGCCAATACAAAACACGTACGCACGCACATACACAGACCTATTTCCAATTTTACTTTACGCAACATTTATTGCACCAGTTGCAAAAGTGTTGTGATATAGAAGCGATTTCTTTTTATTATAACACCGAAATTTATTTGTGCTATTACCACCACATATTCTTCAAGCTAATTTTCCCCAACGAATTTCCACGAGACCCGAAAACGACACTATTGACACTATCACTTCTGCTTCTCGTTAAGGAATAACCAGAATAACCGAAAAACTGAAAACTGCGAAACCGAAAAGGCAAGGCAGTCAATGAAAAGCTGTCAAACGTCAAAATGTTTACATTCGCCTTTTTGACTCTGTTCGTGCCTTTTACCGATTAAATATCGATATAGTTCAGAGATGTATGTACTAAAAGTTGGTATTGATAGAAAAATATTTGAAAATACAATGAAATTTTTCTTATTATACTAAACGTAGTTTAGAA
>JBAWJQ010004032.1:0-35655 GCA_037783105.1 Bactrocera zonata | reverse complement strand
TGATTTGAAGCATTTCGACATCGATTGCTAAATGCGTAAATACGAGAAAATCGACTTTGTACTTAATATACGCTCACGGAATTTTTCTTAATGCACTGCCGTTATGCCGTCATGGCTTTATGTAAACTTCAGTTCGTTAAAGAAGGTTAATTAACTTAAATATGTTAAACTAAAGATTTTAAGCATTTCGATATCGATTGCTAAATGTGTATATATGTACAAGAAAATCGATTTTATACCTAAATATAAGATTACGGAATTCTTCTAAATGCTCTGCCGTTATACCGTTATGGCTTTATGTAAACTTCAGTTCGTTAAAGAAGGTTAATTAACTTAAATATATTTAACTAAAGATTTGAAGCATTTCGATATCGATTGCTAAATGTGTATATACAAGAAAATCGACTTTATACCTAAATATAAGATTACGGAATTCTTCTAAATGCACTGCCGTTATGCCGCATTGGCTTTATGTCACCTTCAGTAAGTTAAAGAAAGTTAATTAACTTAAATATGTTAATCTAACGATTTGAAGAATTTCAATATCGATTGCTAAATGTGTATATACAAGAAAATCGATTTTATACCTAAATATAAGATTACGGAATTCTTCTAAATGCACTGCCGTTATGCCGTTATGGCTTTACGTAACTTTTATAAGTTAAAGAAAGTTTATTAACTTAAATATGTTAATCTAATGATTTGAAGAATTTCGATATCGATTGCTAAATGTGTAAATACAAGAAAATCGACATTATATATAAGATTACGGAATTCTTCTAAATGCACTGCCGTTATGCCGTTATGGCTTTACGTAACTTTTATAAGTTAAAGAAAGTTTATTAAATTAAATATGTAAAAGAAATGATTTGAAGCATTTCGACATCGATTGCTAAATGCGTAAATACGAGAAAATCGACTTTGTACTTAATATACGCTCACGGAATTTTTCTAAATGCACTGCCGTTATGCCCTCATGACTTTATGTAAACTTCAGTTCGTTAAAGAAGGTTAATTAACTTAAATATGTTAAACTAAAGATTTTAAGCATTTCGATATCGATTGCTAAATGTGTATATATGTACAAGAAAATCGATTTTATACCTAAATATAAGATTACGGAATTCTTCTAAATGCTCTGCCGTTATACCGTTATGGCTTTATGTAAACTTCAGTTCGTTAAAGAAGGTTTATTAACTTAAATATATTTAACTAAAGATTTAAAGCATTTCGATATCGATTGCTAAATGTGTATATACAAGAAAATCGACTTTATACCTAAATATAAGATTACGGAATTCTTCTAAATGCACTGCCGTTATGCCGCATTGGCTTTATGTCACCTTCAGTAAGTTAAAGAAAGTTAATTAACTTAAATATGTTAATCTAACGATTTGAAGAATTTCGATATCGATTGCTAAATGTGTATATACAAGAAAACCGATTTTATACCTAAGATTACGGAATTCTTCTAAAAGCACTGCCGTTATGCCGTTATGGCTTTACGTAACTTTTATAAGTTAAAGAAAGTTTATTAAATTAAATATGTTAAATCTAATGATTTGAGGCATTTCGATATCGATTGCTAAATGTGTAAATACAAGAAAATCGACTTTATACTTAATATACGATTACGGAATTCTTCTAAATGCACTGCCGTTATGCCGTTATGGCTTTACGTAAACTTTTAGTACGTTAAAGAAGGTTTATTAACTTAAATATGTTAAACGAAATGATTTGAAGCATTTCGACATCGATTGCTAAATGCGTATATATACGAGAAAATCGACTTTGTACTTAAATATACGCTCACGGAATTCTTCTAAATGCACTGCCGTTATGCCGTTATGGCTTTATGTAAACTTCAGTTCGTTAAAGAAGGTTAATTAACTTAAATATGTTAAACTAAAGATTTTAAGCATTTCGATATCGATTGCTTAATGTGTATATACAACAAAATAGACTTTATACCTAAATATAAGATTACGGAATTCTTCTAAATGCACTGGCGTTATGCCGTTAAGGATTTATGTAGATTTCAGTAAGATAAAGAAAGTTAATTAACTTAAATATGTTAATCTAATGATTTGAAGAATTTCGATATCGATTGCTAAATGTGTATATGCAAGAAAATCGACTTTAAGCCGAAATATAAGATTACGGAATTCTTCTAAATGCACTGCCGTTATGCCGTTATGGCTTTACGTTACTTTAATAAGTTAAAGAAAGTTTATTAACTTAAATATGTAAAAGAAATGATTTGAAGCATTTCGATATCGATTGCTAAATGTGTAAATACAAGAAAATCGACTTTATATATAAGATTACGGAATTCTTCTAAATGCACTGCCGTTATGCCGTTATGGCTTTACGTAACTTTTGCAAGTTAAAGAAAGTTTATTAAATTAAATATGTAAAAGAAATGATTTGAAGCATTTCGACATCGATTGCTAAATGCGTAAATACGAGAAAATCGACTTTGTACTTAATATACGATCACGGAATTTTTCTAAATGCACTGCCGTTATGCCGTCATGGCTTTACGTAAACTTCAGTTCGTTAAAGAAGGTTCGTAAACTTAAATATGTTAAACTAAAGATTTTAAGCATTTCGATATCGATTGCTAAATGTGTATATACATACAAGAAAATCGGCTTTATACCTAAATATAAGATTACTGAATTCTTCTAAATGCACTGCCGTTATACCGTTAAGGATTTATGTAGACTTCAGTAAGATAAAGAAAGTTAATTAACTTAAATATGTTAATCTAATGATTTAAAGAATTTCGATATCGATTGCTAAATGTGCATATACAAGAAAATCGACTTTATACTTAAATATAAGATTACGCAATTCTTCTAAATGCACTGCCGTTATACCGTTTTGGCTTTATGTAAACTTCAGTTCGTTAAAGAAGGTTAATTAACTTAAATATGTTTAACTAAAGATTTGAAGCATTTCGATATCGATTGCTAAATATGTATATACAAGAAAATCGACTTTATACTTAAATATTAGATTATGGAATTCTTCTAAATGCACTGCCGTTATGCCGCCATGGCTTTATGTATACTTCAGTTCGTTAAAAAGGTTTATTAACTTAAATATGTTAAACTAATGATTTGAAGCATTTCGATATCGATTGCTAAATGTGTATATACAAGAAAAATGACTTTATACCGAAATATAAGATTACGGAATTCTTCTAAATCCACTGCCATTATGCCGTTGTGGCTTTATGTAACTTTAATAAGTTAAAGAAAGTTTATTAACTTAAATATGTAAAAGAAATGATTTGAAGCATTTCGATATCGATTACTAAATGTGTAATTACGAGAAAATCGACCTTATACTCAATACACGATCACGGAATTTTTCTAAATGCATTGCCGTTATGCCGTCATGGCTTTATTTAAACTTCAGTTCTTTAAAGAAAATTTGTTATTTACTTTTCAGCTTCACAAATTATTGAATATTTAATAAGCACCGCACTTTACTTTTAGTTACCATACATCAATTCATCTTACGGGCACAGAGCCGGCTAAATTTGAATTTGCTGTTCCCTTTATACTGATTTACTCGATTATTTGATTTTTTTATTGAATTAGCGAAAAAGGCACAAGCTAATATTGTTCATGTATGCATAGGTGTATATATATTTTTTTTTATGTTTCATGTACATTCAAATATAATTTTTACTTATTGGTTTAGCAAAAATACACTTAATATTATTGTATATAGGTAAAGTGGAATCTTGAGATACAGAATTTTTTAGAAATACAGTTCAATAAACGCAATAGATCGGCTCACTTAGAAATATCTCATAACTTCGGTATTGTTTAATAATTTTTCAAATCTCTTTTATGAACGTACAACAGTGACTTCACATAAGCACTTATAAATTGAATCAAATTATGATTTTGGTGTAAAACGCAAGAGCGGAGGGTGCCAAAAATGCAAAGTTCACAAAAAACGGTTTCAAATAGACGGTGCGGGTGCGTGTGTAGCGGCGAACGTGACTTCTCGAACTGTGTAGAACAAAAAACGGCACAGCGTTTACTTCTCGTTGGTATAAGATGAAAAATGGAACAAAAACAGTTTGGTGTGGAGATGATCAATGATGCCCTGTTTTTTTTTTCTAATTAACGCGTTGATGTGGAGAGTGTTGTATTCACTGGTCAGTGATGCCCGGCTTTTTTTCCTAATAAACATGTCGATGTGGAAAGTGTTGTATTCAGTGATGCCCTTTAGTTGAATTAGTTCGGGCGACTGGAGCTCATCTCAACATCCTGCCCCCCCTAGGCGAGTACTAGCCTAGTAGACGCTGTAGTGCCTGTAACGTAGCTACAACGCCGCTCAGGCCGGTGGGGCGGTGAGGTTGTGGCCTTATTTGGCTGCGCGTGGAGGTCGTATTGAGGGGGCGCCAGGACCATGCCGCTTCTGGTTGCCGTGCCACACGGTTAGGCTGCGATCGTCGGGGGGCCGTACGGCGGCGGAATACAGTTGGTGAGCCAGGATGTCCGGCGTTCCGGTGGAGTAACGTATGATGCGGTCTTTCACACAACCGGCACAAAGTATCAGATTCGCATTCAAGCGTGGCGTGTGACTGGGCCAAGCAGTTTAAACAATGGCCATGTGCCTGTGCCACCTTCTGGCGTTGTACGGGTAACATTCCCTTGAAAATAGAGCAATGCTGCAGCCTATGAGAACGGCAACAGAGCGGACATCTGGTGCGTTGCGGTTTCGGAGGCGCCGGCGTCGGTGATGCGCGTGTTGAGCTACGTGCCACGGTTGGCGCCCTTGCTGCCGTGATGGTTCGGGGCGCTGCTACTGGAACAGTTCCGGAGCGAGGCACAGTAACAGCCGACCGGAGAGTTGGCGTGGGGGTTACCGGTGTATCCATATCGATCTGTGGAAAGAGAAAATCGTAATGATTATAAGTTGATTGCCTGTAAGCGTGCATGAACAGGATGCCACGTGAGGGCGCATGACTAAATGATCGTCCGTCTATGGGGTTGCGATATATATGTAGGTCTACGTTGGTCTTACGGCTTGAAGCTTATTGTAATCATTTTTTTTTTTTTTGGTTTTCTTAATGATATTATTAATTTATTTTCTTTTTCCCGAACTTTCGGATCAGTTTAGGCAGGGTTATTACTTGCGTTTTCGTAAGTGGCGGCAGTTGGTAAGAAACATAATTTTACAAGCGGCCGGGTTAGCGTTCCGTTTTGCGTACGGAGATCAACCACCCGGATGTGACCGTCAGAACCGTAGTGAAGTTTCTCTATGCGGCCAAGCCGCCATTCTGTGGGGGGAAGACAATCGTCGTGAATTAGGACACAATCTCCAAGCATTGGAGCCTGTTCTGGGATTTTCCATTTATACCTCTTGTGAAGGTCTTTTAAATACTCTTCTTTCCATCGTCGGCTAAAATTATGATGGAGAATTTTAATTCGTTCCCATCAGTTTAGTAAGGACGGCGACTCCATGCCTGGCTCAGGTGTGGCCAGAATGGGCGCTCCTTTAAGAAAATGCCCTGGGGTAAGGGCAGCAAAGTCGGAGGGGTCTTGCGAGAGTACAGCGAGAGGCCGTGAGTTGAGAACGGCTTCGATTCTGGTTAACAATGTCGTGAATTCTTCATAATTGAATTTGAGGTTGCCAGCGAGCTTCTTGAAATGAGATTTAAAGCTCTTTACCGCTGATTCCCATAAACCACCCATATGAGGAGCGCTTGGGGGGATGAATTGCCAGTTTATACCTTGAGGGGCGTATTTTTGAACAATGTCAGGTGAGACTTGTTTCATGAACTCCACAAACTGTTTCTCGGTAGCTCTTTGGGCTCCAATAAATGTTTTGCCATTATCGCTCATGATTTTTGAAGGAAAACCACGTCTTGCGACGAAGCGAGCAAATGCGGCAAGAAAAGCCTCCCTGGTCAGATTAGTACATAGCTCCAGGTGTACTGCTTTTGTTGTGAAACAGACAAAAACAGCCACATAGCCTTTCATGAGGGTAGGAGATCTTAGCATGGAAGCCTTTATCTGAAAAGGACCAGCAAAATCTACACCTGTAGTGGTAAAAGGCGGAGCAAAGTTGCAGCGTTCCGGTGGAAGTGCTGCCATAATCTGTGTTCGCATTTTCTGTTTATGCATAGTGCAGATCTTGCACCTGAAAATGCATTTCTTGATTTGGGGCTTCAAACGTGGAATGTAATATTCCTGTAGTACCACATGCTGCATGAGACGGTTTTCGGCGTGTAACATTAATATGTGGATGTAATGTAGGAATAATGTGGCAAATGGAGATTTCTCAGGTATTATTATGGGGTGGCGCTCGTTGTATGTTAGGCTTGAATTGGCAAGCCGACCATTGGCCCGAAGCAGCCCTTTCGTGTCTAGGAACGGGGTTAGCACTAAGAGGGAGCTTTTTTTATCAATCGGTTTCGATTCTCTTAGTGATGCTATGTCGCGGCTGAGGTAGCGCGTTTGAGTTGATGCGATAAGAGCGACCTTTGCCTTTTGTAAGGCTTGGTGCGTCAATGTATCGCATTGGGGGTAAGTTGCTCCTTTCAGTTTATGTTTAAGTCGCTCTATGAACTGGAACATATAGGCGACGACTCTGAGGGCTCGGGGGAACGATGAAAATCGTTCAAGGATATCATTATCCTCCAATATTGTGTAGTAGGTGTTTATTTTTCGACTCTCGGGCGCAATTATGTTGCGCAGCGGCGATTGTGGCCAAGAATCGGAAGATTCTGCTAGCCATCGAGGGCCATTCCACCAGAGCGTGGTGGTGGCCAGGTGCAGGGGCTTGCACCCTCTTGTACCTAGATCGGCAGGATTGTCAGCACTGGCTACGTGTCGCCAAGTGGCTGCTCCTACTAGGTCAAGTATTTGAGACGTTCTGTTGGAAATATATGTTTTCCACGCATGTGGGGGTTTTTCCAACCAGGCTAGGACTATTTCGGAATCAGACCAGAGATATAGCTTGTATTTTGCCATGTCTAAGTGGGTCTGCACCATGGAAACTAGTTTTGCTAGTAGCAGGGCGCCGCATAGTTCAAGTCGTGGTAGACTTACCGTTTTTAGAGGCGCAACTTTTGCTTTTGCCACTAATAAGTGGCTTGTGGTTGCGGTATCGCTTTGTGTGCGCACATATATGGTGGCACAATATGCTTTTTCAGAGGCGTCACAGAAGCCGTGTAGTTCCACTTTGTATTCGGGAGAATAGTTTACCCACCGTGGAATTTGTATCTGCGAGATGTCGTTCAGATTGCTCGCGAACTGGGACCACTTTTCTAGACGAAGTGGTTTTACTTGCTCGTCCCAGTCGGTACCATCTAGCCATAGTTCTTGTATCAGGATTTTGGCTTGTATCATAATTGGCGAAAGCCATCCTGCGGGGTCAAAAAGTTTTGCCACAGAAGAGAGAATTTGGCGTTTTGTAACGGCGGATAATGCGGATATGGACTCGGTCGTATAGGAGAACTGGTCCGATACCGCATTCCATTGGATGCCTAGAGTTTTTGTGGTACTTTCCTCTTCGAATATGAGGAATTTAGTATCCAACAAATTTTCTTTTGGTATGTCTTTTAATATATTTGGGTGATTTGCCGTAATCTTTTTTAGGGGGAACCCTGCTGTGTTGAGGGCCTTTGTCACTTGTGATAAGGACTCGTATGCTTGTGAGAGGCTGTGGCTCCCAGACAGAATATCGTCTACATACGTTTGTGTTTTTAAGATTTTTGTTGCCAGAGGAAATTCTGACTTTGTGTCTTCTGCCAGTTCGTGGAGTGTACGGATGGCTAGATATGGGGCACAGTTCACGCCAAAGGTAACTGTTTTTAACTTGAAGTCGCGAAGTGGACCATTGGGGGATTTTCGGAAAATAATGCGCTGAAAATCTTGATCGTCTTTATGTACGACTATTTGTCTATACATTTTTTCGACGTCCCCGTTGAATACGTATTTGAAACTACGCCAGTTTAGAATAAGCAGCATTAAATCAGGTTGGAGCGTGGGTCCCGTAAACAGGATATCGTTTAGGGAGTTCCCCGAGCTAGTGGTTCTTGAGGCATTGAAGACAACTCGAACTTTGGTTGTTTTTTTCTCAGGCTTTACTACTGCATGATGTGGCAAGTAGAAAGAGTAATATTTGCCTCTTATGATTTTTTCACATGGGCTTACTTCCTCCATGTGATTTAAATGAAGATATTCTTCCAAGACACCATCATAATCTTGTTTTAGCTCACCTTTTCTAAGTAGGTTTTTTTCCATACTTAGAAACTGCTGCATTGCAGAGGTGCGAGAGTGACCTAAGGCGAGTGTGTCTGGAAATTGTTGTCTTAGTGGTAGTCGGACGACATACCGACCATTAGCTGATCGAGTAGTTGTGGCTTTGTAAAAGTCTTCACAATACTGATCTTCTGGTGTTGTAATTGAAATGGAGGGGAGTTCTTCTAACTCCCAAAACTTTCTCAATTGTGAATTGAGGTACTCGTTTGAGATTTCCTCAACTTGAGTTGTCATTGCTGTGACTGGTTCCGCAACCGGCTCGAAGGACCATGAATAAAAGTACACAAAATTTAAGTTTAATAAAAACAAATTTTGTTTGTATTTTCACAATTGGATTAAAGAGATTATAATTTTTGTTATTATAAATGTTAAACAATTTAATTTTATTCAGATAGGTGTCGACACACGGGGCGGCGAGAATCCGATTCCGACTTGCTGGAGCTGGCGATCGAGCTTTTACGGATGGAAGTCGAAAAGGTAAAATCGAGGTAGAGTAGAGGTGTTGACGCGGCGCAGTGTCTCAGCGAAAGTAGTTGATGATCGAATTGTTGACGTGTTGATAGGCGAACGACAGGTGACGAATTGCCTGTGCTGGCGAAAGGTGTCGGCGCGGCGCAGTTTAGAAGCGAAAGTGACTCTGCTTTCTCCTTGTCCATCCTTTTTGATGAGTGAGTTGGTGTGTGGTGAGTTGTGTTGGTGTCTTCAGCTGTGGTGAATTAAGCTATCTTATTAGGGGGCGCCAGTTTTCCCGGGTAGAGTGGGTGGATGCTTAAGTCATTTAAACATCCTGGGCCCCCTAGGCGAATATTTTGCCTAGTATTGCGTATGTATGTATATGCTATTGCATTTATTTCGGTAGAGTAGCCGAAGCGCGGAATACGTTCAGACATCAGAAGTATTCCTTAATGGATTTGTAATATACTCATATTTATCCGTGTGTGTAGAGAACAGATTTTGGTTTCAAACATACCACATGTATTTGAATGTGCATTTTAATATGCGGGTAGATGCTTAAGAGAAGCAACTTTATTTTGCGGGTTTATTTGATTTTACTGACTACTTTTTGTATTTGTGATTTTTCTTTTAACGTTTTATTAAGTGGATTATTTATTATTTGCCTTTTCTGTATGATCGGCATTTGTTTGCATTTTATTTTATTCTTGGCTTATGAAAGATAGTAACTCCACACCTGGCTCAGATATGGCCAGAATGGGTACTCCCTAGCCCTGGAGTTAGGGCTGTGCCAATAGAGGGATCTTGCGAGAGAGTGGCCGGTAATTGCGAACGGCTTCATTAGAATTATAATTTTTTAAGTGGGATGTTCATGCTTTACAACAGATTCTCACCAACTACCCTTATGAGGAGCGCTTACGTAGGGACGAAAAGAGCGATATCTGCTTTTGTTAGTTTTTTTCTATTTTACAATTTACGCCTCTGTGGGGCAATACTGTATGAAAAGTGTCGGTTTTTTGGTGTTTAATATAGGGAATATCAGAGGTAACTCTGACTTTGTTTTTTAAACCAATTTGTGGAGTATTGGAAAATTGTGGCTCTAGTGGTAGTCGTACGACGTACCGGCCATTATTTGATCGAGTAGTTGTGGCTTTAGAGAAGTGCTCACAATACTGATCTGTTATAGTTTTGTTTGCTAATGGAAGTTTCTTTAACTTTTGCAATTTACTTAATTGTGAATTAAGGTATTTGTTTGTGCTATACTCAACTTGAGTTGGTATGGTGGTGACTAGTTCTGTATCTAGTTCACTTTGTGTTTCGCTGTGTAGCGTTTGAGATTTTTGTGCCTTTGAGCAGCATGGAGTCTCTTGGCAATTTTTCGAATTTTGGGTTTCGTGACTTGCTTTTGAAATTATACCCATGGTTTTTTGTGTATAAGCGCTTCTTTGGGGTGAGATGGGATATCTGCCGTAATGAAGCATCGAATGGTGTCTTTTGTGACAATGTAAGCAGTTAAATTTACTTTTGCAATTTTTAAGATTGTGTGTATGGGACAAGCAGTTTGTACAGAGTCTTTTTGATCTGACAAAGTTGCTCCTTTCGTTAATACTTCATTTTTTAAACTTCTCGCAAGTTTTAAGCTTATGACCTCTTGTACATAGTTCGCATGACGTGCGTTTTTTCTGTTCGGATATGAACGAGTGCGTTTTGTGAAAGCTTTTATTTAAATTAATGTTGCTTCTAGCTTGGGGTCTATTGAAGCTTCGGTTTTGGTCGTGTTTAATGTTCTTTTTTTTGATTGTTTTTTCTTCTAACCTTTCCGCAATTTCATATTGGGTGGTGAGAAAATCTTTCATTTGTTGCCACGTTGGGCACTTTTTTCGTGATGAGAGCGATTGCTCCCATAGAAGTAACGACTTTTCTGGTAATGCGGCGGTGCACATGTTTACCAGAATTGGGTCCCAGCTGTGTGTGGGAATATTTAGTGTCGATAGAATCGACAAACAATTTGAAACAGTGGATTCTAGTTTGATGAATTCTACACTTGTTCCTTTTTTAATTGTAGGCAAGTTTAATAGTGTCGTTACTTGCTTATCGACCAGTATTCTTTCGTTTTCAAATCTAGCTTTTAGAGCTTCCCAAGCCAAATTGAAATTGTCGTCATTTAATGCGAACTGTTTAACTATTTCGCCTGCTTGACCTTTTGTTTTGTATCTGAGGTGATACAGTTTTTGTGCTTTTGATAGTTGTGGATGGTTGATGTAAACGGCTGTAAACATGTCCCGGAAGGACGGCCATTCTTCATAACATCCGTAAAACGTTTCTGTATCACATGCAGGCAACTCGAGTTGGATGCCTGAACTTGCCTCTTGATTGTCTATTTGGGGCAGCTCTACTCTACTGTGGAGAGTAGGTGCAATTGCTTTAATGAGCTTTAATTGATCGGAGATCATAGCTTTCGTTTCTTCATATTGGTCCAAGCAGTTTTCGTATATTGCGTAAGCCGATTGTTTCAAATTTTTTGGTAGGTCTGAATCGTCAGATTCTACTGTGGCGTCATGAGCCGTTTGGAGACGAGTCCAGAAATTTTCAAGATTTTGGCTTTTTATTTCTAATAACGATTCAGAGTTTTCGTGAATCGGTGAAGAGGCAAATCTAGTGCAGTATCTTGTTAAACTGTCACTTACTGAAATAAATTTAGCAACTTGTTTTGGGCGTGTAGCTACTGCAGGTGTGTTTTGATTATTGTTGCTGTTAACCATTTTTTCAAAATAATACTATTTATTTGTATTTTTGTTCGAAAATATATTTTAATTGTTAATTGCTATTAAAAACCGTACTTTTTATTAATTAAAATATTTTATGTCCGAATATTTTGTATTTAGGTACACCCTAATACTTGGACTTATATGTATGTTTGTATGTGCGTATGAAGTTGCTTATGTTTTGTGCAATTGAGAGCTCGTCGAAGAGATCAATATGCTTTGTACATAAGTATGCACGAATTGTTTGTTATGATTTGTTCGTAAGCAATTGAGAGCTCGTTAGAGAGATCAATTAGCTTTTGTTCACAATCCTGCTTGTTTTTGTTTGCCAAAGAACAGGAGGTATTGCTGGATAATTACAAATGTGGACTTTGAACTTTTTGTTTTTTTTTTTGAGATTTTGTTTAGTATGATTACATTTACAAATATATTTATATATATATGTTCGCTATGAGAAGCGAGCGCGGAGACGGAATTGAAGAAAGCTAAAGGTGCTTATACATACATATGTTTGTATTTTTTGCCTCTCTTGTTTTGTTTTTTTTTTATGATATAATTCTTTTTATTGTTTGTGCCTTTGCATACATATGTATTATATACAATCCTGCTTACTAATTTATTAAGCAGAAGAGGTTTGTCGGAAATGTGTTTGTTAATAAACGTGTTTAAATACACCAAGGAAAGTTAATACGTAGGCAATAAATTAATAATATCTATTAACATAAATATGTTGATATATATGTTATACCAAGCTGTGTTCGGTTTTTCTCGTAAAATAAACTCGAAGCTGTGATACTTTGGTAACCGTTTTTTTTCGCGGATAAAACGGATTTTGAAATATTTTTATTAGCATATAAAAACGTATTGTTTACATATGTACATACATATTTATGTGCATTGAAATATATTTAAAAGAAATAGAATAAATACGCTCACTTTGTTTTTCCTCAAGGGGTGTTTTATGTATTGTTGGTATGAGTTTGCAAGCCTAGGCGTTTTATCCCGATTCTCTTCTCTATTCCTGTTGTCCTTAAAGTTTCTAGCCGCTTGCAGGTACACCTTCTATTTTGTTGTTTTAAAAATTCGCGCCCGTTTTTTGTTTAACTTTGTTTTTATTTCTGATTTGTTATAAGATTTCGCGCCCGATTGTATATTTTTAATATTTTGTTGTTTTTCCGATGTCTGGGTTTTTGTTTGTTTAAACCCTTTAAATTGTTTCTTAGGTATGTATTGGCACTGAAGTTTTTGGCGGTTCACTGGACTTTATCCAGTTTTTTTTTGTTTGCTCCACAGCACCTTTTTTGTCTATTTGTTTGTATACGTATGTTTCGTTTTTGTTTGTTTTTATTGCGACTCGCGCCCGCAAGATATTATTTTAATTTTCTTTTTCGCGGCTGATTTATATTTTGTTTTTATATTACGCGCATTTGTTACTTTTTTGTTTGCTTAAGCTGTTTGGTGTCTTAATTTTTCAAATGCATTTTGTTCTTGTTCACAGGTTTGTCACCTCACCTATTATGTCTTTTTTTTTAGTTCTGTTTGGATTTTCTTTGTTTTTATTTTTGTTTGCCACGGCACTTCACTACACTGCACTGATTTTTTTGTTACTTGGTGTATATATACATAAGTATATAAATATGTATATGGGTATACATATTTCAGTTCGTTAAAGAAGGTTAATTAACTTAAATATGTTTAACTAAAGATTTGAAGCATTTCGATATCGATTGCTAAATGTGTATATACAAGAAAATCGACTTTATACTTAAATATAAGATTATGGAATTCTTCTAAATGCACTGCCGCTATGCCGCCATGGCTTTGTATATACTTCAGTTCGTTAAAAAGGTTTATTAACTTAAATATGTTAAACTAATGATTTGAAGCATTTCGATATCGATTGCTAAATGTGTATATACAAGAAAATCGACTTTATACCTAAATATAAGATTACGGAATTCTTCTAAATGCACTTATGCCGTTAAGGATTTATGTAGACTTCAGTAAGATAAAGAAAGTTAATTAACTTAAATATGTTAATCTAATGATTTGAAGAATTTCGATATCGATTGCTAAATGTGTAAATACAAGAAAATCGACTTTATATATAAGATTACGGAATTCTTCTAAATGCACTGCCGTTATGCCGTTATGGCTTTACGTAACTTTTATAAGTTAAAGAAAGTTTATTAAATTAAATATGTAAAAGAAATGATTTGAAGCATTTCGACATCGATTGCTAAATGCGTAAATACGAGAAAATCGACTTTGTACTTAATATACGCTCACGGAATTTTTCTAAATGCACTGCCGTTATGCCGTCATGGCTTTATGTAAACTTCAGTTCGTTAAAGAAGGTTAATTAACTTAAATATGTTAAACTAAAGATTTTAAGCATTTCGATATCGATTGCTAAATGTGTATATATGTACAAGAAAATCGATTTTATACCTAAATATAAGATTACGGAATTCTTCTAAATGCTCTGCCGTTATACCGTTATGGCTTTATGTAAACTTCAGTTCGTTAAAGAAGGTTAATTAACTTAAATATGTTAAACTAATGATTTGAAGCATTTCGATATCGATTGCTAAATGTGTATATACAAGAAAATCGACTTTATACCTAAATATAAGATTACGGAATTCTTCTAAATGCACTGCCGTTATGCCGCATTGGCTTTATGTCACCTTCAGTAAGTTAAAGAAAGTTAATTAACTTAAATATGTTAATCTAACGATTTGAAGAATTTCGATATCGATTGCTAAATGTGTATATACAAGAAAATCGATTTTATACCTAAATATAAGATTACGGAATTCTTCTAAATGCACTGCCGTTATGCCGTTATGGCTTTACGTAACTTTTATAAGTTAAAGAAAGTTTATTAACTTAAATATGTTAATCTAATGATTTGAAGAATTTCAATATCGATTGCTAAATGTGCATATACAAGAAAATCGACTTTATACCTAAATATAAGATTACGGAATTCTTCTAAATGCTCTGCCCTTATACCGTTATGGCTTTATGTAAACTTCAGTTCGTTAAAGAAGGTTAATTAACTTAAATATATTTAACTAAAGATTTGAAGCATTTCGATATCGATTGCTAAATGTGTATATACAACAAAATAGACTTTATACCTAAATATAAGATTACGGAATTCTTCTAAATGCACTGGCGTTATGCCGTTAAGGATTTATGTAGATTTCAGTAAGATAAAGAAAGTTAATTAACTTAAATATGTTAATCTAATGATTTGAAGAATTTCGATATCGATTGCTAAATGTGTATATACAAGAAAATCGATTTTAAGCGGAAATATAAGATTACGGAATTCTTCTAAATGCACTGCCGTTATGCCGTTATGGCTTTACGTTACTTTAATAAGTTAAAGAAAGTTTATTAACTTAAATATGTAAAAGAAATGATTTGAAGAATTTCGATATCGATTGCTAAATGTGTATATGCAAGAAAATCGATTTTAAGCCGAAATATAAGATTACGGAATTCTTCTAAATGCACTGCCGTTATGCCGTTATGGCTTTACGTAACTTTTATAAGTTAAAGAAAGTTTATTAAATTAAATATGTAAAAGAAATGATTTGAAGCATTTCGACATCGATTGCTAAATGCGTAAATACGAGAAAATCTACTTTGTACTTAATATACGATCACGGAATTTTTCTAAATGCACTGCCGTTATGCCGTCATGGCAATATGTAAACTTCAGTTCGTTAAAGAAGGTTAATTAACTTAAATATGTTAAACTAAAGATTTTAAGCATTTCGATATCGATTGCTAATTGTGTATATACATACAAGAAAATCGGCTTTATACCTAAATATAAGATTTCTGAATTCTTCTAAATGCACTGCCGTTATACCGTTAAGGATTTATGTGGACTTCAGTAAGATAAAGAAAGTTAATTAACTTAAATATGTTAATCTAATGATTTGAAGAATTTCGATATCGATTGCTAAATGTGCATATACAAGAAAATCGACTTTATACTTAAATATAAGATTACGCAATTCTTCTAAATGCACTGCCGTTATACCGTTATGGCTTTATGTAAACTTCAGTTCGTTAAAGAAGGTTAATTAACTTAAATATGTTTAACTAAAGATTTGAAGCATTTCGATATCGATTGCTAAATGTGTATATACAAGAAAATCGACTTTATACCTAAATATAAGATTACGGAATTCTTCTAAATGCACTGCCGTTATGCCGTTATGGCTTTATGTATACTTCAGTTCGTTAAAGATGGTTAATTAACTTAAATATGTTAAACTAATGATTTGAAGCATTTCGATATCGATTGCTAAATGTGTCATATGACAAGAAAATCGACTTTATACCTAAATATAAGATTACGGAATTCTTCTAAATGCACTGCCGTTATACCGTTATGGCTTTATGTAAACTTCAGTTCGTTAAAGAAGGTTAATTAACTTAAATATGTTTAACTAAAGATTTGAAGCATTTCGATATCGATTGCTAAATGTGTATATACAAGAAAATCGACTTTATACCTAAATATAAGATTACGGAATTCTTCTAAATGCACTGCCGTTATGCCGCATTGGCTTTATGTCACCTTCAGTACGTTAAAGAAGGTTAATTAACTTAAATATGTTAAACTAATGATTTGAAGAATTTCGATATCGATTGCTAAATGTGTATATACAAGAAAATCGATTTTATACCTAAATATAAGATTACGGAATTCTTCTAAATGCACTGCCGTTATGCCGTTATGGCTTTATGTAAACTTCAGTTCGTTAAAGAAGGTTTATTAACTTAAATATGTTAAACTAATGATTTGAAGCATTTCGATATCGATTGCTAAATGTGTATATACAAGAAAATCGACTTTAACCTAAATATAAGATTACGGAATTCTTCTAAATGCACTGCCGTTATGCCGCTATGGCTTTATGTAACTTTCAGTTACGTTAAAGAAAGTTTATTAAATTAAATATGTTAAAGAAATGATTTGAAGCATTTCGATATCGATTGCTAAATGTGTATATACAAGAAATTCGACTTTATACTTAAATATAAGATTACGGAATTCTTCTAAATGCACTGCCGTTATGCCGTCATGGCTTTATGTAAACTTCAGTTCGTTAAAGAAGGTTAATTAACTTAAATATGTTAAACTAAAGATTTGAAGCATTTCGATATCGATTGCTAAATGTGTATATGTACAAGAAAATCGACTTTATACCTAAATATAAGATTACGGAATTCTTCTAAATGCACTGCCGTTATGCCGTTATGGCTTTATGTAAACTTCAGTTCGTTAAAGAAGGTTTATACACTTATATATGTTAAACTAAATGATTTGAAGCATTTCGATATCGATTGCTAAATGTGTATATACAAGAAAATCGACTTTATACCTAAATATAAGAATACGGAATTCTTCCAAATGCACTGCCGTTATGCCGTAATGTCACCTTCAGTACGTTAAAGAAAGTTAATTAACTTAAATATGTTAATCTAATGATTTGAAGAATTTCGATATCGATTGCTAAATGTGTATATACAAGAAAATCGACTTTATACCTAAATATAAGATTACGGAATTCTTCTAAATGCACTGCCGTTATGCCGTTATGGCTTTATGTTAACGTTAAAAAGTAAAAGAAAGTTTATTAACTTAACTATGTAAAAGAAATGATTTGAAGCATTTCGATATCGATTGCTAAATGTGTAAATACAAGAAAATCGACTTTATATATAAGATTACGGAATTCTTCTAAATGTAGTGCCGTTATGCCGTTATGGCTGTATGTAAACTTCAGTAAGTTAAAGAAAGTTTATTAACTTAAATATGTAAAAGAAATGATTTGAAGCATTTCGATATCGATTGCTAAATGTGTAAATACGAGAAAATCGACTTTATACTTAATATACGATCACGGAATTTTTCTAAATGCACTGCCGTTATGCCGTCATGGCTTTATGTAAACTTCAGTTCGTTAAAGAAGGTTTATTAACTTAAATATGTTAAACTAAAGATTTGAAGCATTTCGATATCGATTGCTAAATGTGTATATACAAGAAAATCGACTTTATACCTAAATATAAGATTACGGAATTCTTCTAAATGCACTGCCGTTATGCCGTTAAGGATTTATGTAGACTTCAGTAAGATAAAGAAAGTTAATTAACTTAAATATGTTAATCTAATGATTTGAAGAATTTCGATATCGATTGCTAAATGTGTATATACAAGAAAATCGACTTTATACTTAAATATAAGATTACGGAATTCTTCTAAATGCACTGCCGTTATACCGTTAAGGCTTTATGTAAACTTCAGTAAGTTAAAGAAGGTTAATTAACTTAAATATGTTAAACTAAATGATTTGAAGCATTTCGATATCGATTGCTAAATGTGTATATACAAGAAAATCGACTTTATACCTAAACATAAGATTACGGAATTCTTCTAAATGCACTGCCGTTATGCCGTCATGGCTTTATGTATACTTCAGTTCGTTAAAGAAGGTTTATTAACTTAAATATGTTAAACTAATGATTTGAAGCATTTCGATATCGATTGCTAAATGTGTATATACAAGAAAATCGACTTTATACCTAAATATAAGATTACGGAATTCTTCTAAATGCACTGCCGTTATGCCGCATTGGCTTTATGTCACCTTCAGTACGTTAAAGAAGGCTAATTAATTTAAATATGTTAAACTAATGATTTGAAGAATTTCGATATCGATTGCTAAATGTGTATATACAAGAAAATCGACTTTATACTTAAATATAAGATTACGGAATTCTTCTAAATGCACTGCCGTTATGCCGTTATGGCTTTATGTAAACTTCAGTTCGTTAAAGAAGGTTAATTAACTTAAATATGTTAAACTAAAGATTTGAAGCATTTCGATATCGATTGCTAAATGTGTATATACAAGAAAATCGACTTTATACCTAAACATAAGATTACGGAATTCTTCTAAATGCACTGCCGTTATGCCGCCATGGCTTTATGTATACTTCAGTTCGTTAAAGAAGGTTTATTAACTTAAATATGTTAAACTAATGATTTGAAGCATTTCGATATCGATTGCTAAATGTGTATATACAAGAAAATCGACTTTATACCTAAATATAAGATTACGGAATTCTTCTAAATGCACTGCCGTTATGCCGCATTGGCTTTATGTCACCTTCAGTACGTTAAAGAAGGTTAATTAATTTAAATATGTTAAACTAATGATTTGAAGCATTTCGATATCGATTGCTAAATGTGTATATACAAGAAAATCGACTTTATACCTAAATATAAGATTACGGAATTCTTCTAAATGCACTGCCGTTATGCCGTTATGGCTTTATGTAACTTCAATAAGTTAAAGAAAGTTTATTAACTTAAATATGTAAAAGAAATGATTTGAAGCATTTCGATATCGATTGCTAAATGTGTATATACGAGAAAATCGACTTTATACTCAATACAACGATCACGGAATTTTTCTAAATGCACTGCCGTTATGCCGTCATGGCTTTATGTAAACTTCAGTACGTTAAAGAAAGTTAATTAACTTAAATATGTTAAACTAATGATTTGAAGGATTTCGATATCGATTGCTAAATCTGTATATGCAAGAAAATCGACTTTAAACCGAAATATAAGATTACGGAATTCTTCCAAATGCACTGCCGTTATGCCGCCATGGCTTTATGTAAACTTCAGTTCGTTAAAGAAGGTTTATTAACTTAAATATGTTAAACTAAAGATTTGAAGCATTTCGATATCGATTGCTAAATGTGTATATACAACAAAATAGACTTTACACCTAAATATAAGATTACGGAATTCTTCTAAATGCACTGCCGTTATGCCGTTAAGGATTTATGTAGATTTCAGTAAGATAAAGAAAGTTAATTAACTTAAATATGTTAATCTAATGATTTGAAGAATTTCGATATCGATTGCTAAATGTGTATATACAAGAAAATCGACTTTATACCTAAATATAAGATTACGGAATTCTTCTAAATGCACTGCCGTTATGCCGTTATGGCTTTACGTAACTTTTATAAGTTAAAGAAAGTTTATTAAATTAAATATGTAAAAGAAATGGTTTGAAGCATTTCGATATCGATTGCTAAATGTGTAAATACGAGAAAATCGACCTTATACTCAATACACGATCACGGAATTTTTCTAAATGCATTGCCGTTATGCCGTCATGGCTTTATTTAAACTTCAGTTCGTTAAAGAAAGTTTGTAAACTTAAATATGTTAAACTAAAGATTTGAAGCATTTCGATATCGATTGCTAAATGTGTATATACAACAAAATAGACTTTATACCTAAATATAAGATTACGGAATTCTTCTAAATGCACTGGCGTTATGCCGTTAAGGATTTATGTAGATTTCAGTAAGATAAAGAAAGTTAATTAACTTAAATATGTTAATCTAATGATTTGAAGAATTTCGATATCGATTGCTAAATGTGTATATGCAAGAAAATCGACTTTAAGCCGAAATATAAGATTACGGAATTCTTCTAAATGCACTGCCGTTATGCCGTTATGGCTTTACGTAAACTTCAATAAGTTAAAGAAAGTTTATTAACTTAAATATGTAAAACGAAATGATTTGAAGCATTTCGATATCGATTGCTAAATGTGTAAATACAAGAAAATCGACTTTATACCTAAATATAAGATTACGGAATTCTTCTAAATGCACTGCCGTTATGCCGTTATGGCTTTACGTAACTTTCAGTAAGTTAAAGAAAGTTTATTAACTTAAATATGTAAAAGAAATGATTTGAAGCATTTCGACATCGATTGCTAAATGTGTAAATACGAGAAAATCGACTTTGTACTTAATATACGATCACGGAATTTTTCTAAATGCACTGCCGTTATGCCGTCATGGCTTTATGTAAACTTCAGTTCGTTAAAGAAGGTTTGTAAACTTAAATATGTTAAACTAAAGATTTTAAGCATTTCGATATCGATTGCTAAATGTGTATATACAAGAAAATCGACTTTATACCTAAATATAAGATTACGGAATTCTTCTAAATGCACTGCCGTTATACCGTTAAGGATTTATGTAGACTTCAGTAAGATAAAGAAAGTTAATTAACTTAAATATGTTAATCTAATGATTTGAAGAATTTCGATATCGATTGCTAAATGTGCATATACAAGAAAATCGACTTTATACTTAAATATAAGATTACGGAATTCTTCTAAATGCACTGCCGTTATACCGTCATGGCTTTATGTAAACTTCAGTTCGTTAAAGAAGGTTAATTAACTTAAATATGTTTAACTAAAGATTTGAAGCATTTCGATATCGATTGCTAAATGTGTATATACAAGAAAATCGACTTTATACCTAAATATAAGATTACGGAATTCTTCTAAATGCACTGCCGTTATGCCGCCATGGCTTTATGTATACTTCAGTTCGTTAAAGAAGGTTTATTAACTTAAATATGTTAAACTAATGATTTGAAGCATTTCGATATCGATTGCTAAATGTGTATATACAAGAAAATCGACTTTATACCTAAATATAAGATTACGGAATTCTTCTAAATGCACTGCCGTTATGCCGTTATGGCTTTATGTAACCTTCAGTAAGTTAAAGAAAGTTATATTAAATTAAATATGTTAAACTAAATGATTTGAAGCATTTCGATATCGATTGCTAAATGTGTATATACAAGAAAATCGACTTTATACCTAAATATAAGATTACGGAATTCTTCTAAATGCACTGCCGTTATGCCGTCATGGCTTTATGTAAACTTCAGTTCGTTAAAGAAGGTTAATTAACTTAAATATGTTAAACTAATGATTTGAAGCATTTCGATATCGATTGCTAAATGTGTATATACATACAAGAAAATCGACTTTATACCTAAATATAAGATTACGGAATTCTTCTAAATGCACTGCCGTTATGCCGTCATGGCTTTATGTGAACTTCAGTAAGTTAAAGAAAGTTAATTAACTTAAATATGTTAAACTAATGATTTGAAGAATTTCGATATCGATTGCTAAATGTGCATATACAAGAAAATCGACTTTATACTTAAATATAAGATTACGGAATTCTTCTAAATGCACTGCCGTTATACCGTTATGGCTTTATGTAAACTTCAGTTCGTTAAAGAAGGTTAATTAACTTAAATATGTTTAACTAAAGATTTGAAGCATTTCGATATCGATTGCTAAATGTGTATATACAAGAAAATCTACTTTATACCTAAACATAAGATTACGGAATTCTTCTAAATGCACTGCTGTTATGCCGCCATGGCTTTATGTATACTTCAGTTCGTTAAAAAGGTTTATTAACTTAAATATGTTAAACTAATGATTTGAAGCATTTCGATATCGATTGCTAAATGTGTATATACAAGAAAATCGACTTTAAACCTAAATATAAGATTACGGAATTCTTCTAAATGCACTGCCGTTATGCCGCATTGGCTTTGTGTCACCTTCAGTACGTTAAAGAAGGTTAATTAATTTAAATATGTTAAACTAATGATTTGAAGAATTTCGATATCGATTGCTAAATGTGTACATACAAGAGAATTGATTTTATACTTAAATATAAGATTATGAAATTCTTCTAAATGCACTGCCGTTATACCGTTATGGCTTTATGTAAACTTCAATTCGTTAAAGAAGGTTAATTAACTTAAATATGTTTAACTAAAGATTTGAAGCATTTCGATATCGATTGCTAAATGTGTATATACAAGAAAATCGACTTTATACCTAAACATAAGATTACGGAATTCTTCTAAATGCACTGCCGTTATGCCGCCATGGCTTTATGTATACTTCAGTTCGTTAAAGAAGGTTTATTAACTTAAATATGTTAAACTAATGATTTGAAGCATTTCGATATCGATTGCTAAATGTGTGTATACAAGAAAATCGACTTTAAACCTAAATATAAGATTACGGAATTCTTCTAAATGCACTGCCGTTATGCCGCATTGGCTTTGTGTCACCTTCAGTACGTTAAAGAAGGCTAATTAATTTAAATATGTTAAACTAATGATTTGAAGAATTTCGATATCGATTGCTAAATGTGTATATACAAGAAAATCGACTTTATACCTAAATATAAGATTACGGAATTCTTCTAAATCCACTGCCATTATGCCGTTGTGGCTTTATGTAGCTTTAATAAGTTAAAGAAAGTTAATTAACTTAAATATGTAAAAGAAATGATTTGAAGCATTTCGATATCGATTGCTAAATGTGTAAATACGAGAAAATCGACCTTATACTCAATACACGATCACGGAATTTTTCTAAATGCATTGCCGTTATGCCGTCATGGCTTTATTTAAACTTCAGTACGTTAAAGAAAGTTTATTAACTTAAATATGTTAAACTAATGATTTGAAGCATTTCGATATCGATTGCTAAATCTGTATATGCAAGAAAATCGACTTTAAACCGAAATATAAGATTACGGAATTCTTCCAAATGCACTGCCGTTATGCCGCCATGGCTTTATGTAAACTTCAGTTCGTTAAAGAAGGTTTATTAACTTAAGTATGTTAAACTAAAGATTTGAAGCATTTCGATATCGATTGCTAAATGTGTATATACAAGAAAATCGACTTTACACCTAAATATAAGTTTACGGAATTCTTCTAAATGCACTGGCGTTATGCCGTTAAGGATTTATGTAGATTTCAGTAAGATAAAGAAAGTTAATTAACTTAAATATGTTAATCTAATGATTTGAAGAATTTCGATATCGATTGCTAAATGTGTATATGCAAGAAAATCGACTTTAAGCCGAAATATAAGACTACGGAATTCTTCTTAATGCACTGCCGTTATGCCGTTATGGCTTTACGTAACTTTAATAAGTTAAAGAAAGTTTATTAAATTAAATATGTAAAAGAAATGATTTGAAGCATTTCGATATCGATTGCTAAATGTGTAAATACGAGAAAATCGACCTTATACTCAATACACGATCACGGAATTTTTCTAAATGCATTTCCGTTATGCCGTCATGGCTTTATTTAAACTTCAGTTCTTTAAAGAAAGTTTGTAAACTTAAATATGTTAAACTAAAGATTTGAACCATTTCGATATCGATTGTTAAATGTGTATATACAACAAAATAGACTTTATATTTAAATATAAGATAACGGAATTCTTCTAAATGCACTGGCGTTATGCCGTTAAGGATTTATGTAGATTTCAGAAAGATAAAGAAAGTTAATTAACTTAAATATGTTAATCTAATGATTTGAAGAATTTCGATATCGATTGCTAAATGTGTATATACAAGAAAATCGACTTTATAGCTGAAATATAAGATTACGGAATTCTTCTAAATGCACTGCCGTTATGCCGTTATGGCTTTATGTTAACTTCAGTACGTTAAAGAAGGTTTATTAACTTAAATATGTTAAAATAAATGATTTGAAGCATTTCGATATCGATTGCTAAATGTGTAAATACAAGAAAATCGACTTTATACCTAAATATAAGATTACGGAATTCTTCTAAATGCACTGCCGTTATGCCGTTATGGCTTTATGTAACTTTCAGTAAGTTAAAGAAAGTTTATTAAATTAAATATGTTAAACTAAATGATTTGAAGCATTTCGATATCGATTGCTAAATGTGTATATACAAAAAAATCGACTTTATACTTAAATATAAGATTACGGAATTCTTCTAAATGCACTGCCGTTATGCCGTCATGGCTTTATGTTAACTTCAGTTCGTTAAAGAAGGTTTGTAAACTTAAATATGTTAAACTAAAGATTTGAAGCATTTCGATATCGATTGCTAAATGTGTATATACATACAAGAAAATCGACTTTATACCTAAATATAAGATTACGGAATTCTTCTAAATGCACTGCCGTTATGCCGCCATGGCTTTATGTATACTTCAGTTCGTTAAAGAAGGTTTATTAACTTAAATATGTTAAACTAATGATTTGAAGCATTTCGATATCGATTGCTAAATGTGTATATACAAGAAAATCGACTTTATACCTAAATATAAGATTACGGAATTTTTCTAAATGCACTGCCGTTATGCCGTCATGGCTTTATGTAAACTTCAGTTCGTTAAAGAAGGTTAATTAACTTAAATATGTTAAACTAATGATTTGAAGCATTTCGATATCGATTGCTAAATGTGTATATACAAGAAAATCGACTTTATACTTAAATATAAGATTACGGAATTCTTCTAAATGCACTGCCGTTATGCCGCCATGGCTTTATGTATACTTCAGTACGTTAAAGAAGGTTTATTAACTTAAATATGTTAAACTAATGATTTGAAGCATTTCGATATCGATTGCTAAATGTGCATATACAAGAAAATCGACTTTATACCTAAATATAAGATTACGGAATTCTTCTAAATGCACTGCCGTTATGCCGTTAAGGATTTATGTAGACTTCAGTAAGATAAAGAAAGTTAATTAACTTAAATATGTTAATCTAATGATTTGAAGAATTTCGATATCGATTGCTAAATGTGTATATACAAGAAAATCGACTTTATACCTAAATACACGATCACGGAATTTTTCTAAATGCACTGCCGTTATGCCGTCATGGCTTTATGTAAACTTCAGTTCGTTAAAGAAAGTTTGTAAACTTAAATATGTTAAACTAATGATTTGAAGCATTTCGATATCGATTGCTAAATGTGTATATACAAGAAAATCGACTTTATACCTAAATATAAGATTACGGAATTCTTCTAAATGCACTGCCGTTATGCCGTCATGGCTTTATGTAGACTTCAGTAAGATAAAGAAAGTTAATTAACTTAAATATGTTAATCTAATGATTTGAAGCATTTCGATATCGATTGCTAAATGTGTAAATACAAGAAAATCGACTTTATATATAAGATTACGGAATTCTTCTAAATGCACTGCCGTTATGCCGTTATGGCTTTACGTAACTTTAATAAGTTAAAGAAAGTTTATTAACTTAAATATGTAAAAGAAATGATTTGAAGCATTTCGATATCGATTGCTAAATGTGTAAATACGAGAAAATCGATTTTATACTTAATATACGATCACGGAATTTTTCTAAATGCACTGCCGTTATGCCGTCATGGCTTTATGTAAACTTCAGTTCGTTAAAGAAGGTTTGTAAACTTAAATATGTTAAACTAAAGATTTGAAGCATTTCGATATCGATTGCTAAATGTGTATATATGTACAAGAAAATCGATTTTATACCTAAATATAAGATTACGGAATTCTTCTAAATGCACTGCCGTTATACCGTTAAGGATTTATGTAGACTTCAGTAAGATAAAGAAAGTTAATTAACTTAAATATGTTAATTTAATGATTTGAAGCATTTCGATATCGATTGCTAAATGTGTATATACAAGAAAATCGACTTTATACCTAAATATAAGATTACGGAATTCTTCTAAATGCACTGCCGTTATACCGTTATGGCTTTATGTAAACTTCAGTTCGTTAAAGAAGGTTAATTAACTTAAATATGTTAAACTAATGATTTGAAGCATTTCGATATCGATTGCTAAATGTGTATATACAAGAAAATCGACTTTATACCTAAATATAAGATTACGGAATTCTTCCAAATGCACTGCCGTTATGCCGCCATGGCTTTATGTAAACTTCAGTTCGTTAAAGAAGGTTTATTAACTTAAATATGTTAAACTAATGATTTGAAGCATTTCGATATCGATTGCTAAATGTGTATATACAAGAAAATCGACTTTATACCTAAATATAAAATTACGGAATTCTTCTAAATGCACTGCCGTTATGCCGTCATGGCTTTATGTAAACTTCAGTTCGTTAAAGAAGGTTAATTAACTTAAATATGTTAAACTAATGATTTGAAGCATTTCGATATCGATTGCTAAATGTGTATATACAAGAAAATCGACTTTATACCTAAATATAAGATTACGGAATTCTTCTAAATGCACTGCCGTTATGCCGCCATGGCTTTATGTAAACTTCAGTTCGTTAAAGAAGGTTTATTAACTTAAATATGTTAAACTAATGATTTGAAGCATTTCGATATCGATTGCTAAATGTGTATATACAAGAAAATCGACTTTATACCTAAATATAAGATTACGGAATTCTTCTAAATGCACTGCCGTTATGCCGTCATGGCTTTATGTCAACTTCAGTACGTTAAAGAAGGTTAATTAACTTAAATATGTTAAACTAATGATTTGAAGCATTTCGATATCGATTGCTAAATGTGTATATACAAGAAAATCGACTTTATACCTAAATATAAGATTACGGAATTCTTCTAAATGCACTGCCGTTATGCCGCCATGGCTTTATGTAAACTTCAGTAAGGTAAAGAAGGTTAATTAACTTAAATATGTTAATCTAATGATTTGAAGCAATTCGATATCGATTGCTTAATGTGTATATACAAGAAAATCGACTTCATATATAAGATTACGGAATTTTTCTAAATGCACTGCCGTTATGCCGCCATGGCTTTATGTAAACTTCAGTAAGGTAAAGAAGGTTAATTAACTTAATTATGTTAAACTAATGATTTGAAGCATTCTGATATCGATTGCTAAATGTGTATATAGAAGAAAATCGACCTTATACCTAAATATAAGATTACGGAATTCTTCTAAATGCACTGCCGTTAAGGCTTTATGTAGACTTCAGTAAGATAAAGCAAGTTAATTAACTTAAATATGTTAATCCAATGATTTGAAGCATTTCGATATCGATTGCTTAATGTGTATATACAAGAAAATCGACTTTATACCTAAATATAAGATTACGGAATTCTTCTAAATGCACTGCCGTTATGCCGCATTGGCTTTATGTCACCTTCAGTAAGTTAAAGAAAGTTAATTAACTTAAATATGTTAAACTAATGATTTGAAGCATTTCGATATCGATTGCTAAATGTGTATATACAAGAAAATCGACTTTATACCTAAATATAAGATTACGGAATTCTTCTAAATGCACTGCCGTTATGCCGTTAAGGCTTTATGTAGACTTTCAGTAAGTTAAAGAAGGTTAATTAACTTAAATATGTAAAACTAATGATTTGAAGCATTTCGATATCGATTGCTAAATGTGTATATACAAGAAAATTGATTTTATACCTAAATATACGATTACGGAATTCTTTTAAATGCACTGCCGTTATGCCGTCTTGGCTTTATGTAAACTTCAGTTCGTTAAAGAAGGTTTATTAACTTAAATATGTTAAACTAATGATTTGAAGCATTTCGATATCGATTGCTAAATGTGTATATACAAGAAAATCGACTTTATACCTAAATATAAGATTACGGAATTCTTCTAAATGCACTGCCGTTATACCGTTATGGCTTTACGTAGACTTTAGTAAGTTAAAGAAAGTTAATTAACTTAAATATGTTAAACTAATGATTTGAAGCATTTCGATATCGATTGCTAAATGTGTATATACAAGAAAATCGACTTTATACCTAAATATAAGATTACGGAATTCTTCTAAATGCACTGCCGTTATACCGTTAAGGCTTTATGTAGACTTCAGTAAGTTAAAGAAAGTTAATTAACTTAAATATGTTAATCTAATGATTTGAAGCATTTCGATATCGATTGCTAAATGTGTATATACAAGAAAATCGACTTTATACCTAAATATAAGATTACGGAATTCTTCTAAATGCACTGCCGTTATGCCGTCATGGCTTTATGTAAACTTCAGTGCGTTAAAGAAGGTTTATTAACTTAAATATGTTAAACTAATGATTTGAAGCATTTCGATATCGATTGCTTAATGTGTATATACAAGAAAATCGACTTTATACCTAAATATAAGATTACGGAATTCTTCTAAATGCACTGCCGTTATGCCGTTATGGCTTTATGTAAACTTCAGTACAGTTAAAGAAGGTTTATTAACTTAAATATGTAAAACTAAATGATTTGAAGCATTTCGATATCGATTGCTTAATGTGTATATACAAGAAAATCGATCTTATACCTAAATATAAGATTACGGAATTCTTCTAAATGCACTGCCGTTATGCCGTCATGGCTTTATGTAAACTTCAGTTCGTTAAAGAAAGTTAATTAACTTAAATATGTTAAACTAAAGATTTGAAGCATTTCGATATCGATTGCTAAATGTGTATATACAAGAAAATCGACTTTATACCTAAATATAAGATTACGGAATTCTTCTAAATGCACTGCCGTTATGCCGTTATGGCTTTATGTAGACTTCAGTTCGTTAAAGAAGGTTTATTAACTTAAATATGTTAAACTAATGATTTGAAGCATTTCGATATCGATTGCTTAATGTGTATATACAAGAAAATCGACTTTATACCTAAATATAAGATTACGGAATTCTTCTAAATGCACTGCCGTTATGCCGCTAAGGCTTTATGTAGACTTCAGTAAGATAAAGAAGGTTAATAAACTTAAATATGTTAAACTAATGATTTGAAGCATTTCGATATCGATTGCTAAATGTGTATATACAAGAAAATCGACTTTATACCTAAATATAAGATTACGGAATTCTTCTAAATGCACTGCCGTTATGCCGTTAAGGCTTTATGTAGACTTCAGTAAGATAAAGAAAGTTAATTAACTTAAATATGTTAATCTAATGATTTGAAGCATTTCGATATCGATTGCTAAATGTGTATATACAAGAAAATCGACTTTATACCTAAATATAAGATTACGGAATTCTTCTAAATGCACTGCCGTTATGCCGTTATGGCTTTATGTAAACTTCAGTAAGTTAAAGAAAGTTTATTAACTTAAATATGTAAAAGAAATGATTTGAAGCATTTCGATATCGATTGCTAAATGTGTATATACAAGAAAATCGACTTTATACCTAATATAAGATTACGGAATTCTTCTAAATGCACTGCCGTTATGCCGTCATGGCTTTATGTAACTTTAATAAGTTAAAGAAAGTTTATTAACTTAAATATGTTAAAAGAAATGATTTGAAGCATTTCGATATCGATTGCTAAATGTGTATATACAAGAAAATCGACTTTATACCTAAATATAAGATTACGGAATTCTTCCAAATGCACTGCCGTTATGCCGTCAAGGCTTTATGTAAACTTCAGTTCGTTAAAGAAGGTTTATAAACTTAAATATGTTAAACTAATGATTTGAAGCATTTCGATATCGATTGCTAAATGTGTATATACAAGAAAATCGATTTTATACCTAAATATAAGATTACGGAATTCTTCTAAATGCACTGCCGTTATGCCGTCATGGCTTTATGTAGACTTCAGTAAGATAAAGAAAGTTAATTAACTTAAATATGTTAATCTAATGATTTGAAGAATTTCGATATCGATTGCTAAATGTGTATATACAAGAAAATCGACTTTATACCTAAATATAAGATTACGGAATTCTTCTAAATGCACTGCCGTTATACCGTTAAGGCTTTATGTAGACTTCAGTAAGATAAAGAAAGTTAATTAACTTAAATATGTTAATCTAATGATTTGAAGCATTTCGATATCGATTGCTAAATGTGTATATACAAGAAAATCGACTTTATACCTAAATATAAGATTACGGAATTCTTCTAAATGCACTGCCGTTATGCCGTCATGGCTTTATGTAAACTTCAGTAAGTTAAAGAAGGTTAATTAACTTAAATATGTTAAACTAATGATTTGAAGCATTTCGATATCGATTGCTAAATGTGTATATACAAGAAAATCGACTTTATACCTAAATATAAGATTACGGAATTCTTCTAAATGCACTGCCGTTATGCCGTCATGGCTTTATGTAAGCTTCAGTACGTTAAAGAAGGTTAATTAACTTAAATATGTTAAACTAATGATTTGAAGCATTTCGATATCGATTGCTAAATGTGTAATATACAAGAAAATCGATTTTATACTTAAATATAAGATTACGTAATTTTTCTAAATGCACTGCCGTTATGCCGTCATGGCTTTATGTAAACTTCAGTTCGTTAAAGAAAGTTTATTAACTTAAATATGTTTAACTAAAGATTTGAAGCATTTCGACATCGATTGCTAAACGTGTATATACAAGAAAATCTACTTTATACCTAAATATAAGATTACGGAATTCTTCTAAATGCACTGTCGTTATGCCGCTATGGCTTTATGTGTACTTCAGTTCGTTAAAAAAGGTTTATTAACTTAAATATGTTAAACTAATGATTTGAAGCATTTCGATATCGATTGCTAAATGTGTATATACAAGAAAATCGACTTTATACCTAAATATAAGATTACGGAATTCTTCTAAATGCACTGCCGTTATGCCGCCATGGCTTTATGTAGACTTCAGTACGTTAAAGAAGGTTTATTAACTTAAATATGTTAAACTAATGATTTGAAGCATTTCGATATCGATTGCTAAATGTGTATATACAAGAAAATCGACTTTATACCTAAATATAAGATTACGGAATTCTTCCAAATGCACTGCCGTTATGCCGTCATGGCTTTATGTAAACTTCAGTTCGTTAAAGAAGGTTTATTAACTTAAATATGTTAAACTAAAGATTTGAAGCATTTCGATATCGATTGCTAAATGTGTATATACAAGAAAATCGACTTTATACCTAAATATAAGATTACGGAATTCTTCTAAATGCACTGCCGTTATGCCGTCATGGCTCTATGTAAACTTCAGTTCGTTAAAGAAGGTTTATTAACTTAAATATGTTAAACTAAAGATTTGAAGCATTTCGATATCGATTGCTAAATGTGTATATACAAGAAAATCGACTTTATACCTAAATATAAGATTACGGAATTCTTCCAAATGCACTGCCGTTATGCCGCCATGGCTTTATGTTAGCTTGAGTGCGTTAAAGAAGGTTTATTAACTTAAATATGTTAAACTAATGATTTGAAGCATTTCGATATCGATTGCTTAATGTGTATATACAAGAAAATCGACTTTATACCTAAATATAAGATTACGGAATTCTTCCAAATGACTTCAGTAAGATAAAAAAAGTTAATTAACTTAAATTTGTTAATCTAATGATTTGAATCATTTCGATATCGGTTGCTTAATGTGTATATACAAGAAAATCGACTTTATACCTAAATATAAGATTACGGAATTCTTCTAAATGCAGTGCCGTTATACCGCTAAGGCTTTATGTAGACTTCAGTAAGATAAAGAAAGTTAACTAACTTAAATATGTAAAACTAATGATTTGAAGCATTTTGATATCGACTGCTTAATGTGTATATACAAGAAAATCGACTTTATATATAAGATTACGGAATACTTCCAAATGCACTGCCGTTATTCCGTTAAGGCTTTATGTAGACTTCAGTAAGGTAAGGAAGGTTATTTAACTTAAATATGTAGAACTAATGATTTGAAGCATTTCGATTTCGATTGCTAAATGTGTATATACAAGAAAATCGACTTTATACCTAAATATATAGGTTTACGGAGTTCTTCAAAATGCACTGCCGTTATGCCGCCACGGCTTTATGTTAGCTTGAGTGCGTTAAAGAAGGTTTATTAACTTAAATATGTTAAACTAATGATTTGAAGCATTTCGATATCGATTGCTAAATCTGTATATGCAAGAAAATCGACTTTAAACCGAAATATAAGATTACGGAATTCTTCTAAATGCACTGCCGTTATGCCGTTATGGCTTTACGTAACGTTAAAAAGTTAAAGAAAGTTTATTAATTTAAATATGTAAAAGAAATGATTTGAAGCATTTCGATATCGATTGCTAAATGTGTAAGTACAAGAAAATCGACTTTATATATAAGATTACGGAATTCTTCTAAATGCACTGCCGTTATGCCGTTATGGCTTTACGTAACTTTAATAAGTTAAAGAAAGTTTATTAACTTAAATATGTAAAAGAAATGATTTGAAGCATTTCGATATCGATTGCTAAATGTGTAACTACGAAAAAATCGACTTTATACTTAATACACGATCACGGAATTTTTCTAAATGCACTGCCGTTATGCCGTCATGGCTTTATGTAAACTTCAGTTCGTTAAAGAAGGTTTATTAACTTAAATATGTTAATCTAATGATTTGAAGCATTTCGATATCGATTGCTAAATGTGTATATACAACAATATCGATTTTATACCTAAATGTAAAATTACGGAATTCTTCTAAATGCACTGCCGTTATGCCGTCATGGCTTTATGTAAACTTCAGTTCGTTAAAGAAGGTTTGTAAACTTAAATATGTTAAACTAAAGATTTGAAGCATTTCGATATCGATTGCTAAATGTGTATATACAAGAAAACCGACTTTATACCTAAACATAAGATTACGGAATTCTTCCAAATGCACTGCCGTTATAACGTTAAGGCTTTATGTAAACTTCAGTTCGTTAAAGAAGGTTTGTAAACTTAAATATGTTAAACTAAATATTTGAAGCATTTCGATATCGATTGCTAAATGTGTATATACAAGAAAATCGACTTTATACCTAAATATAAGATTACGGAATTCTTCTAAATGCACTGCCGTTATGCCGCCATGGCTTTATGTAAACTTCAGTTAGTTAAAGAAAGTTAATTAACTTAAATATGTTAAACTAATGATTTGAAGCATTTCGATATCGATTGCTAAATGTGTATATACAAGAAAATCGACTTTATACCTAAATATAAGATTACGGAATTCTTCCAAATGCACTGCCGTTATGCCGTCATGGCTTTATGTAACTTCAGTAAGTTAAAGAAAGTTAATTAACTTAAATATGTTAAACTAATGATTTGAAGCATTTCGATATCGATTGCTAAATGTGTATATACAAGAAAATCGACTTTATACCTAAATATAAGATTACGGAATTCTTCTAAATGCACTGCCGTTATGCCGTTATGGCTTTATGTAACTTTAATAAGTTAAAGAAAGTTTATTAACTTAAATATGTTAAACTAATGATTTGAAGCATTTCGATATCGATTGCTAAATGTGTATATACAAGAAAATCGACTTTATACCTAAATATAAGATTACGGAATTCTTCTAAATGCACTGCCGTTATGCCGTCATGGCTTTATGTAAACTTCAGTTCGTTAAAGAAGGTTTATTAACTTAAATATGTTAAACTAATGATTTGAAGCATTTCGATATCGATTGCTAAATGTGTATATACAAGAAAATCGACTTTATACCTAAATATAAGATTACGGAATTCTTCTAAATGCACTGCCGTTATGCCGCCATGGCTTTATGTAAACTTCAGTAAGTTAAAGAAGGTTTATTAACTTAAATATGTTAAACTAATGATTTGAAGCATTTCGATATCGATTGCTAAATGTGTATATACAAGAAAATCGATTTTATACCTAAATATAAGATAACAGAATTCTTTTAAATGCACTGCCGTTATGCCGCCATGGTTTTATGTAAACTTCAGTACATTAAGGAAGGTTAATTAACTTAAATATGTTTAACTAATGATTTGAAGCATTTCGATATCGATTGCTAAATGTGTATATACAAGAAAATCGACTTTATACTTACATACAAGATTACGGAATTCTTCCAAATGCACTGCCGTTATGCCGCCATGGCTTTATGTAAACTTCAGTTCGTTAAAGAAGGTTAATTAACTTAAATATGTTAAACTAATGATTTGAAGCATTTCGATATCGATTGCTAAATGTGTATATACAAGAAAATCGACTTTATACCTAAATATAAGATTACGGAATTCTTCTAAATGCACTGCCGTTATGCCGTCATGGCTTTATGTAAACTTCAGTTCGTTAAAGAAGGTTAATTGACTTAAGTATGTTAAACTAATGATTTGAAGCATTTCGATATCGATTGCTAAATGTGTAAATACAAGAAAATCGACTTTATACTTAACACAGAAATACGGAATTCTTCTAAATGCACTGCCGTTATGCCGTCATGGCTTTATGTAAACTTCAGTTCGTTAAAGAAGGTTAATTAACTTAAATATGTTTAACTAAAGATTTGAAGCATTTCGATATCGATTGCTAAATGTGTATATACAAGAAAATCGACTTTATACCTAAATATAAGATTACGGAATTCTTCTAAATGCACTGCCGTTATGCCGCCATGGCTTTATGTAGACTTCAGTTCGTTAAAGAAGGTTTATTAACTTAAATATGTTAAACTAATGATTTGAAGCATTTCGATATCGATTGCTAAATGTGTATATACAAGAAAATCGACTTTATACATAAATATAAGATATACGGAATTCTTCTAAATGCACTGCCGTTATGCCGTCATGGCTTTATGTTAACTTTAGTAAGTTAAAGAAAGTTTATTAACTTAAATATGTTAAACTAATGATTTGAAGCATTTCGATATCGATTGCTAAATGTGTATATACAAGAAAATCGACTTTATACCTAAATATAAGATTACGGAATTCTTCTAAATGCACTGCCGTTATCCGTTATGGCTTTACGTAACTTAAATAAGTTAAAGAAAGTTTATTTACTTAAATATGTAAAAGAAATGATTTGAAGCATTTCGATATCGATTGCTAAATGTGTATATACAAGAAAATCGACTTTATACCTAAATATAAGATTACGGAATTCTTCTAAATGCACTGCCGTTATGCCGTCATGGCTTTATGTAAACTTCAGTTCGTTAAAGAAGGTTAATTAACTTAAATATGTTTAACTAATGATTTGAAGCATTTCGATATCGATTGCTAAATGTGTATATACAAGAAAATCGACTTTATACCTAAACATAAGATTACGGAATTCTTCTAAATGCACTGCCGTTATGCCGCCATGGCTTTATGTAAACTTCAGTTCGTTAAAGAAGGTTTATTAACTTAAATATGTTAAACTAATGATTTGAAGCATTTCGATATCGATTGCTAAATGTGTATATACAAGAAAATCGACTTTATACCTAAATATAAGATTACGGAATTCTTCCAAATGCACTGCCGTTATGCCGCCATGGCTTTATGTTAGCTTGAGTGCGTTAAAGAAGGTTTATTAACTTAAATATGTTAAACTAATGATTTGAAGCATTTCGATATCGATTGCTAAATCTGTATATGCAAGAAAATCGACTTTAAACCGAAATA